>VYXB01005622.1:180974-215621 GCA_013397135.1 Pachyramphus minor
ACTTAACACCCCCCACCCCATCCCCCCGGCCCCCCCATACTGAATAGAATGGTTTGGGAACATAGAGTGGCTTGATTTCTTGCTAAAAACCATCTAGACAGTTTCACACAGGGCACTAATGTTCTTGGTTCCTATAAATTAAGCTCTGGGGATTGAGAAAGATGTTCTCAGAGAATGAGCTTCAGTCTAATTTCTCATCTAGAGCCAAGACTAAGTTACTAAAAGGCTCATTTTCCAATTCAGATGTCTTCAATCTCTAGTGAGCAATTGTGGCTCTAAGTAAATCAAAAAGCATATTACTAATAGGTTAAGTAAAAGCAAAACTTTATAGCCTGTGATATAATATCAAAAAGGACGCCATTTTAAAAAAATTAAATATTCTTTTTTCTTTAAATGACAGTAAAATCTTCTTTACCTGTCTTAATAGGAGACAATTAAAGCAACTGTCTCCCATTGCAGAAAATAACCTGCTCAGATAGAAGAAATGGCATCATTTACAGGTTCTTTAATAGTATTTAATGCTTAAATAGTGTATAATACTGCTGTGGCTGAAGTAGTTTTTCTGGGAAGGACCAGAGGATCCTGGTAAACAACCAGCTGACCATGAGCCATCCTTGTTACAATGGTGGCAATCAGCATCCTGGGCAGCAGAAGGAGGATCATTGCCAGCGGGTCAAAGAGGGTGTCCTTCCCCTTTACTCAGCAAAAGGTCCACAAAGATAATGAAGGGCTTGGAGGATTTGACATATGAGGAGAGACTGAAAGAGTTGAGACTGCTCAGTCTGGAGAAGGGAAGGCTTAAGGTGGAATCCTATCAATGAGTACAAATACCTAATAGGGGGAGTAAAGAAGAAGCCAAGTTGTCAGTAGTATTCACTGAAGGAACAAGAGACAATGAGCACAAATTGAAATACAGGAGGTTCTGTCTGAACACACCAAAACATATTTTTACTATGAGGCTGGTTGAACACTGGATTAAGCTCCCCAGAGAAGCTGCAGACCCATGGAGAGATTTAAAATCCAACTAGGCACAGCCCTGGGCCTCCTCCCCTAGTTGAGCCTGCTTAAGTTCAGAGAGTGAACTAGCTAGTCTCAAGATGTCCCTTCAAAGCTCAGTAGTTCTGTGATTTTGTGATTTCTTCTGTATAGAAAAATCTCTGTGTGTGTATCTTTTTAGAAAGAGATATGGAGATATCTAGGTATATCCAGAATTCAAATAAATATCATAGAACTGTCCTTATTAGCTAGGAGGAATATAATAAATGTATTGTTAAGTGCTAAAACCCTTTACTGGCTTGTTTGTGTTTTGTTTTGTTTTTTTTTTGGGGGGNTTTTTTTTTTTTTTTTTTTTTTTTTTTTTGGTTGGTTGGTTGGTTTTTTTTTTTGGTTTTTTTTTTTTTTTTTTTATGTTGGTTATTCCTTTCCTTTAATGCTTGGGAAGATGCCCTGCTGGAAACTATCATAGCCTGACTTGACCAGGTAGTTTTAATGTAACATTCCTGTGAACAACATGCTTTTGGAAAGAAGAAGAACATTTCAGAATGGGAAAGTTGAGCAGAGTGACATTGCTTTTAGAAGTCCCATATCCTTTAGTCTCCTAAAAGATTTAGAAGGATTTAGAGCCCAATATTCCAGCTTGAAGCATGCACTGGAAAGAAGCAGGCAACTTAAAATAAATGGAGACAGACAAATGAGAGGCACATCTCTTGCATTTGGTTTTCTCTGGCCCTTCACTATAGAGGAAGCATATCAATATCATTTAGACATGCTTTGATTATGACACTGCTTACTGCTCTAAGCAGGGTTTTGGGGTTTTTTTCGGGTGGAAATACTTTCTGAGTGAATGGTGAAGGTCTTGGCTCAATAATTTCAAAGAAAATATTCTGTTAACATAGTAAATCCATGCAGGAATTCCATTCATTCCTGGCCCTATGTAGTAGAGAAATTGAACTTTGGCTACTTTGAGTTTGTTTCCCAAATGGGGAGAAAGACAACAACACAATGATCAATCCCCTTTGCTTCTAAACTTGCAATAAGGCTCATTATAAAACCAAAGAACATTATAAATATTGTGTACTCCATGATTTTTGTAAGGTTTTCTAAGGTCACATGTTCATGTCGACATGTTTTTAAAGGTTTGGCCAGGGCACTCACATCAGCTCCGTAAGGTTGTCTGTCTTCAGAAGAAGGTGATGAAATTGTTTTTCTCCACCTGAAGGGCAGCACTACAATGAATCTCTCAATAGGTTGTTATTGATGCATCCAGAACACTGGGTTTCTCAGACACATCATTATCTATTATGATATATCACTCCAGGGTCTGAGCACTCAAACTGCCTTATCTTCTGTCTTCTATATCACAAGTTTCATTAGATAATTTACAAACACACATGTTAAATGGCATCAAGCTTTCTGTATGTTTTTTGTAAAATAAAGTAAATTGTGATCCCCAGTTTTAATTTTCTACAAAATGACCTTTTGGGAATCCTCTGCTGCAAATGTGTTCATATCATAAGCACAATGCTTACAAACACAGCTCTGAGGAAGCCCTTTTGCACATATCATTATTAACTGAAAACACAATTACATGACTGACTTGCTTTCTCTGGAAATCATAATAACAATTGAGTCATGCGTGGTTCCTGAAAACCCCCTGACTGTGAATTCACCTCATTACATCTGCCTGTTATTTCACTGTCTGGTAGATTTAGTATGAACCAACCTGGCCATGTGAAAGGCATTTTGCTGTAACTGACTGATATGCTTGGTGCTAAAGCAGCAATTTTCATTAATTTTTCCTCTAAGCAGAGACTGTTTGTGGAGAAAGCCAGAAAACCATGATACTGTTTATCTTAACAGGAAAATCCTATTCCTTTCGTGTGTGTTAGTATTTTTCCAATAGAGTGTATGGGATCATTTTGAGCATGACAATTTCACTTACTCTCAAATTGTGTTCTTCCCCTCTCTCTTTGCACCTGGATTCCATGAGTGAACGAGGCATTTCTCTTCTCATACAGATCGTACATACGTTGCTTGCGATGTCATTCCTCTTGGTCTCATCCAGCCTTTGTGAAATCAGTGATATTACCCGGGTGTGAACTGGGGCAGGATTTGTCCCAGCATGTCGAAAAGGTTATTAAGCATTTTACAATCTTTTTGCTCAAGTACTGCTGAAGTAAAAATCAATTGGGCTGCTTCTGTAACGATGTGAATTATTGACTGAAAAAAAACAACAGCCGCTGAAATCGAGGAAAACTATTAAAAATTCATCAGTCACTTCTAACCTTTTTCTCAAAGTACATGGACTGCACAAGACCTATGCAAGAATATAATAGATATATTATTCCTTAACTCTCCCATTTGTTTCTGTTGACCTCTAATGTGGTTATCATACTTGAATGAAAACCAGAAGATTTTTATAGTAAACAAAAAGATGTATCTTTTTGGGCATTCAATGTAGGAAGGCTGGTTCATCATAAAAAATTAGAGTTGTTACAACATCTTCATTGTTAGTGTTTAGGGGACCATGAAGTCCTGATTTAGTGTCATTATTTAAGGAGTGGAAGAGAAAAATTATTTCATGTCCTACTGGAAGGAAGAAAAAAAGCAATAATGCTTAGTTTGTAAAGGAGATTTTTCCTGATATTTCTATCTAAATGCAGATTTAGATAGAAATATTAGATGCAGTTTTCATCTCCATACAATCTATGTAAGAAATCCCTCAAGACAAAGATGCTGAAAAGAAATGAATATTTAAATGGAAAAGTTTTTTTCTAGAAGGAAGACAAATTTCTCAATTATGTTTTACATCACTTTAGGAATAAGTTGAACTTTCTTTATCTCAGTGAAGCACTGAAAATGTGCAAAATATGAAACAGGAAAAAGAAGACTAGGATTGTGTTTGAAATGTGATTTTTTGTCCTTGTTTTGTCTACTTCTGCAAGCACAAAGGCAGAGTGCTCCTTCCAGCATTTAAACATGACAGCCTTATTTTTCCCTGAGGTTAGCATTTCTTCCAGTTATGTCGTAGCTATATGAGTAACTCTGTTTAGATTGCTCTCCATTTGGGTAAGGATTTGGAAGGTAGTTTTAATTTCCCCCAAAATTAAGGAAAAATTAAGAAGGTAAGCCATATCCTAATGAAGGAATTAAAAAAAGAAAAAAAAGGAAGAACCTAGCAATTTAGATGGTAAGGGAAGATTTCTGATTGACTGTCATTGCTGTCAGACTCTTGACAGTGATATGTGGAAGCAGTCACGGCAGCTCACTTTGTCACATGGGGGCTGTGAGGTGGACAAACCTCACATTCCATTTCTTGTGGATCACTGGATATGGAAGGGAGAAAACTCAAATTGCTCAAATCCTGTCAGGTGGTCAATCAATTTGTTGATTGAACATTTTGTTTTAGATTGCTCTCCTTTGAAGATTTTTCTTCCTGACATTGGACTTACTCTTTACTCTGACACCAAGGAGATGAGAGTGGCTGAAGGCCCACAAGAAAGGTTGGATAGCTCAGGGAGAAGGCAGCTGCAAGTGTTTTGAATGACACAGGCAGAGAGGTGTTTGAATTCCTTGGGATAAGCATATAGCATGAGGATCTTGAAAGTGAGACTAAAACCTCCCTCATCAATGTCCACATCTCCAACAATGTTGCTTTCAGAAACTGTAGGCAGATACTGACCTATAGAGTAGAAGGCAGGTAGAAGATGCAAGAGAGGACCTGTGAGCCTTTAACACATACTGCAATTTGAAGCTACATGAGTGGATATAGTAAGCCACTTTTAGGGTATAGGGAACCCAAGCAGAAAGAACAAGTTTCTAATACAGTGGACTTGCCACAGTGTTCAGGATGTCTGTAATTGTGCTTTATGGCAAACTTTGTGAAAGGAGGTTTCCTCCAAGAAAGTAAAAAAATCAAAATCATTAATTAGGTAGATAATTTTTGTGCTTTATTGATGGGTGGTTTGACCCTGGCCGGCCACCAGGTGCCCTCTAAAGCTGCTCTATCACTCCCCTCTTCAGCTGGATGGTTGAGAGAAAATATAATGAAAGGCTCCTTGGTCAAGGTAAGGACAGGGAGAGATCACTCATTATCGGTTACTCAATTACATCACTCAGTTACCGTCACAAGTAAAACAGACTCGACTTGGGGAAATTAGTTTAATTTATTACCAATCAAATCAGATTAGAGTAATGAGAAATAAAACCAAATCTTAAAAAATACCCACTACTCACCACTCCCTTCTTCTCGGCCTCAATTTCACTCTTAGTTTCTCTCCCTCCTCCTTCTGAGTGGCACAGGGGAATGGGGAATAGAGGCTGCAGTCAGTTCATCACACATTGTCTCTGCTATTTCTTCCTCCTCACACCCTTCCTGCACTCCAGCATTGGGTCCCTCCCATGGGAAATAGTTCTCCACTAACTTATTCAACATGAGTCCTTCCCAGAGGCTTTGATTCTTCACAAACTGCTCCAGCATGGGTCTCTTCCATGGGGTACAGTTCTTCAGGAACAGGCTGCTCTGTTGTTGGTCCACCATGGGGTCAAAAGTCCTACCAACAAACCTGGTTCACCATGGGCTCCTCAGTCCAAGGGCCACAGGTCCCGCCAAAAGCCTGGCCAAGTACAGGCTTCCCACATGGTTGTAGCCTCCTTTGGGCATTCACCTGCTCCAGTGTAGGCTCCTTCAGGGGCTGCAGATGGATATCTATTCCCCCATGGACCTCCATGGGTTGCAGGGGGACAGTTTGATTCGTCATGGACTTCCCCATAGACTTCAGGGGAATCTCTGCTCTGGTGGCTGGAGCATCTCCTCCCCCTCCTTCTTCAATGACCCTGGTATCTGCAGAGCTGTTTTTCTCACATATTTTCACTTCTCTCTTCTCTGGCTACAAATTGCTTCTTCAAAATAATTTTTTTTCCTTCTTAAATCTGTTATCCCACCAGTGCTGATGGGCTTGGCCTTGGCCAGTGGTGGGTCCATCTTGGAGCCAACAGGGCTTGCATCTGTTGGATGTGGCTGAAACGTCTGGCAGCTTCTCACAGAAGTGTTTGTTCTGTTGTTGTTTCTTTTTCTAAGAAAAGATTTTTACTTGAGACTCACTAATGAGTGGCAGAACCGCCCACTAACAGACGCCAATACATCATGTCAGAGAGAAATATGGGGAACAGAGATATTGTCCTGAGTATTTTACCAAGATGTTTACATTGCAGTGTTCATGTTTCACATTAGGGTATTCTCAGAATATTATCTTCTGCTACTAGAAAGAATAACGTAACCTCCATTGCAAAGGGGTATTTTGATGTATTCTAAGACATCACAGGAAATGAATCCTAGGAGTTCTAACCTACTAGTTGGATGTTTGAAAGTGTAAAGATATAGAAATTAGCTATAGAAGAAGTACAGATCATTATCACAATGTAATTTAAATAGTTGCTTTGTTCTTCTTTTGTTCTCTCTAAGTTTCCTATATCAATAACTTCCAGTGCTGTAACAGACTCATGCAGCTGTCCTAAAATTAATAACTGTGCTGATTCCAGTGTGCCCAAGGTACAGAAACCGTCTTTTATTTTACAACAGAGTATTTAAACTTTACACCCAATCTCTGTAACAAAACAAACCGTTTCTGCATGAGATTCTTCTTCAAAATTGTGTGTCATGCTAAAATATCAATAGAGCAGTAAGTATGACCTTTGTCACATATCAACATTTATTTCATGAAAAAACCCACCCAGCAGCAGATGGCATTTGGATATAAACAGATTTTGAAGTAAAATGCCTTTGCTTAGTCTGATATACTTAATATATGAAAAGCAATTTTCTTCAGACAGCACAGTATAGTTCAGAACAACTTGATATTTCAGAAATTTCCAAGTGATAAGCCTCAAATAGATCCCTTGTGAATAAGAGGCAGAGCCTTTGCAGAAGCCTTGCAGACATCCTGAGCCACACAATGCAAGGAAAGAGGGGCAGCTGGAAGCTTGAACATGTGTTGGCTGTATGGTCCCCAAGACGGGGAAAAATGGAGAATTCTGACTTCTGACAGATGAACAATGCTTCTTCTTTGCTCTCAAATTTGAACTTGTAGTATTAGTAAAGTGCCCTAACAGACAGTGGAAAGGATAGAGTCCATCAAGAGAAATTACAGAAACCTACTGGGCCTGAACCAAAAGTTAGCACCAGGAGTAAATGGCTGGGGAGGATGGATGTAGGGACACAACATCAGTTTAAGCAGGCATGTTGTCATTGGTGGTCTGGTGCTTTCTGGAGGACAGGATCTGCCACGTTACAGAGGCTGCCAAGACTTGTCCAGACCTTTATCTCGTGTTATTCAACATGGGCACCAGTGAGACTACCCAGGACCATATGGAGCAAATCAAGAGTGCCTACAGTGAGCTCTGGGGGGGAAAGTGAGATGCGGGGACTCAGCTCATTTCCTCCTTAGTACTTCGAGTCAAGGGGAAAGGCTCAAATGGGAGTGTATGTACATTGCAATTTAGCAGTTGGCAGCATCATTAGTGCAGCAGACAGTGTCTTTGCTTTTATGACCATTTTGTCTCTTGTTTTTATTCAGGTAACTAATGTGGGATCTCAAGGAGTGTAGTTCTGAAGCTCAAAGGACCTCAAGTTTCAAAGGCATGGATAGGGACTTTTTCAAGGGCTTGGAGTCGATAGTCTGAAGACTTGAGTGAACACATCAGGAGATCAGTCAGGCTAAAGAAAGAATGTGTGACAATGCTCCAAGGTGAAGAATATTATCCAGGAATGCAGGGATAGTATCTGGAAAACTGGCAGGGCAGGAAGAGCTTCTACCGTTACTTCAGTAGGAAAAGAATAAAAAAACAAAAAATGTGGACCTGAATGCGACATATGATTTAGTGAGACCAAATGCAGATAAGGGATTTGTCATATTCAATGTCTGTGCCTCAGTCTTCAGCAATAAGGTTTCACACACTTGTGTGCTTAGGAACAGAATTCAAAGAGGAAAGGATTTTGATTTTACTAAGGACTTTACCAATGCCATTGCCTTCTGTGATAAAATTACTAGATATATGGATAAGAGAAGGACAGTGATTGTTATTTACCTCTGCTTTAACAAGGTTTTTGACACTATCTCCTGTGAAATTCTTGTATCCAAGTTAGAACATTATGGCCTGGATGGGTGGATGACTGGATGGGTAAAACAAAATTATTGGATGATTGAGCTTACAGAATAATTAGTGGGTCATACTTTACCTGGATGGCTGTGGCAAGTAGACTAACACAGGGTTATGTCTATTATTATAGACTAACACACTTGGTATGTGTCCTGTTTAACTTCTTTGGGTGTTTTCAAGGTCTGATCAGAAAAAGACCTCAGCAACCTGATCTGAATACATGATTGAACCTCTTATTTGATCAGGATGTGGGTTTAGAGGTTTCCTGAGGTTCCTTCCAACCCATATGGATCTGTGGTGCTATGAACCTCTGAAAATACTTTATTTAAAAAAAAATAATTGTACAATCTGTCTTGTCCTAAAAACCTTTAGTTTGAAATTACTCTATATACCAGCAGACAAACTTTTACAGAGCAGCATGCTGAAACCTCAGGGCAAAGAGTTCTTTGTGTTGGATCAGAATCTAAAAAAAGCAAATTTCTCTATGTGTACTCATCAGCTTCAGATCAGACAGAAAAAGAGAAATGCCAAACTAGGTGTTTCTAACAGGTCTTTTTGTACCTGAAAAGGGCCTACAAGAGAGATGGATAGGGACTTTTTCAAGGGCTTGGAGTTGATGCCTTAAGGTTTATATTTTTTTAGATTTTAATGCAGCTTTCAACATTTTCATAATTTTAGGGTAGAGTTTTCTACTAGATACTTTTGTACCAAATTCCAAAAGATTGTTTTATATTTCTTATCAAGGATTTCAATAGATAGAGATTTTTTTAGCACACTAAAAGTCTGTAGAGAGTATAGTGGAACAGGATAAATCCAGTGCATTCCTTGATATAACTTTAGTCAGAACTATTTGGAAAGCCCAGAATCCTTGAAACTGTTCCAAGCAGAACAGAAGGTGTTGGTGAAGAGGAAGATGGCAGAAAGGAGAGGTCTTTGTAACCCTCACCTCAATTTTGGGAAGGTGTGTCTGAGAGTCGGCCTGAGGAAGGGCGTGAGGAACAGACAATTTTGGACCTAGGTGTAACCATGATGTAATGGATAGATATGACAATTAGCTAATGTTATAAAAATTGTAGGACCTACATTGTGTGCTTGTGCTACATGTATTTTGTGCACCTTAAGGCCTTAATTGATGACCTGCTCTCTGCCTTACTATACTGAACTATCCAGAGAATTTTTCTTTAATTTTAGGCAAGAGTGATAGGAAAAGGGGGTATGGTTTTAAATTGAAAGAGGGCAGATATAGATTAGATATTAGAAAGAAATTCTTACCGTGAGGGTGGTGAGGCGCTGAAAGAGGTTGTGGATGCCCCATTCCTAGAAGTGTTCAAGGCCAGATTGGATGGGGTTTTGGGCAACTTGGTCAAGTGTAAGGTGTCCCTGCCCATGGCAGGTGGGTTGGAACTAGATGATCTTTAAGGTCCCTTCCAACCCAAACCCTAATATGATTCTATGAAAGGAAGAAGGATAAAGTATTTAATCATAGATGGTTAGAGAATAACCAGGGAAATACAGTATGATCCCATGGTGGATATTATTTAATAACACACACTGGTCAAAATTACCCCTTTGTTGACTTCATTGTAGAGAAGTATGGAGGGTGTCAGGAAGATGTTAATTTTTTTTTTTTGTCTGGCTCATGACAGGTGAAAGAGGAAGCTGCCATGAAAAAGTTTTGAAGAAGACTTACGTTTATATGTGTTCTTTTGTACACTTCACACATTTTGGGAAATGTTCCTTAGAGCAAAAATGATCTTTCATATGCACTTCATGGGCACTCTTTGCCTGTTCACCTGTTACAGGCCACACGGGCTATTAGTAATGAAATAACAAATGTTATATTTATATATTAATTATATATTAATTGTTTAATTATATATTAAACAAAGAAAAAGAAAATAATGTACTGATTTTGATATGACATCACTCCCTGCAACAATATCTTCTTCAGAGGGTCAGAGAAAATTTGAGGTGTGTTTGAGACTGCTGTCACTCAGGGAAAGACTAACAAATCAGAGCTGCTACTCACATTCTCCAGCAAGGTGATGTTAGTGTCAGTTTTTTCCTATGTTAGAAATTATATTGTTTGCTAGAAACAATTGTAAGGAAACCAATGTCAATATCATACTCAGGTTAATCAATTCTCCTTCTTTGGTCTCCTAAAAGTGGCAGGAAATCAAAAGGCTCTTTCCTAGTGTGAATTGTCATGCCCTTATTATTAGCACGTACAGCTCCATGTTTTGTTTTTTTTTATTCAAAGATTGTTTACATTTACATCTGGAAGAGAAAAGAAGGAAGACTTGTAAATCACACGTGTTTCATGGGCTCAGGAACTTCCTCTTGTCGGGAATGGCAAGTTTTACAAGCTATTTGAAAGGCATGTCAAATAAATGAAATGACTATCAGTTTTAATTAGCACTCCTGCAAGCTGTAACACTCTGTACCTGAAGCTGAGTGACATCAAAGAGATATGAAATTCTTTCTTGCCTTTGATTTTTTTTTCATACATAACATTTCTAATCCATGCAATTCTTATGTCCATTTCATAAAGCAACTGAAGGAAACCAAAGGGAACCAATCCTTGGCAATGATGTACCTAAATCGTCATGAACTGAATTACTGTTAAGAAGCATATTTGAGTGCAATAAATAATAGTATTGTTCACATGGCTTTGAGTTGGTTAATTCTCAGATGATCTGTCATGAGGAGAACACGTTTTCAATGTTCTTGCATTCAAAATGGCATACAGTTAAATATAAGCAAGGACACAAATAGACAGAATATTTTCTATACTTTTTGAGGACACAACCCAAAGATGTGTTTTCCATTAGCCTAGAGGGAGAATGAAGAGCAGATTCATCCACACAAGAGTGAGAAACCACCGTAAAAATTTCTGTAATGACAATTTTCAATACTATGTGCTTTTATAGATGTTTGATATTGTAATACACATGCACTTGAAAAAAACCCCACACACTGATTTTAACTATATTTAGAATTACTGACATACAGAATATCAATAAGCAATTAAATAAAATTACTTCTCACCTATTTTTAAATTTAAAAAAAAGGTAATACAGCCAGCTTGCTGCAGATTGAGTGTCAGAAGAAAAAAAGAACAACAAAAGTAACTCGATGAGCTTACCTCTATGTTCCACTTCCATAAAATTTATTGAGATTGTCAAGGAAAAAATGAAAGTCTTCAGAATGCAAGACTGGTGTTTTCTTGTTTTTTTCTTTGTTTGCTTGTTTGGTTGGTTTTTTTTGGTTTTTTTTTTGTTTGTTTTTTAATCTTATGACTTATGGATGTCTAGCTTAAAAGAAGAGAAAAATAATCAAATTAAAATTCTTCCAGTCCTGCCCTGTGCTGAAGGAGTTGGCTCTGTTTTGGAGAGTGGGATGTTATAAGCAATGCTGCTTAAGCCCATATTTTGCCATGCCTTCCTTGGTTTCTTCTGCTACCATTCTCTCAGTCTTGTCCAAACTAAGTTTCTGTGGGTGAATTCTCACCCCAGGACCCATCTCACAAGTGTGGAGACCACATGGAAATGCCCTTCTGCTTCCCACCTCCTCCCAGAGCAAGCAACCTGCCCCTTTTCTCCTCCACAGGGCATTTACTGGGTGGGTGCTGCTCAGGAGGAGGTTGTGACAGCTCTCTGGGGGTCAGAGGCCAGCAGAGACACTGGAGACCCAGCTGGAGACACACCCCTTGTCATGGGGAGCTTGTGGGTATTAATTTTGCAATCTTTAAGGAGTCTTTTAAGTAGACATTTTGTTTTAACTTTCCCTTAAGTAAGGGTAGTTACCCCTGCTTAAAGCTCTTATTTTATACATTTTATTAATCCAGTATCGTACTTGCTTACTCTATAGTCTTATGAAGCTGAAGTCCTTCTTCATCCATTCAGTACAAAATACTAACGAATTTACGATTTCTGGAAAAACCCAGTATTTTCTAAGAGAAGCCTTAAAATGTTTGAGATTATTCTTTATCCAAAACTGTATGTTAGTTTACTCTTTTCACAAACATGTATGGTATAAATATATGCCATATATTTTACTTATGCAAAATTTCTGAGAAATCTGAAAAACAATTGCCTATTGCTTTAAGTTGTTCTAGAATTACTGGTATAAAGTACCATTCATTCAGTTTCAGGTGGATTAATTATTTAACAACAAACTTTTACGCAGACAAGCTGCAATGCTTTGTTTCTTGAGTATTGCTTGCGCTCAAGATAATTTAAAATATTAATTGAATGATAAATGAAAGCCTCTTAGTGTCTAGTTATTAATAATCTCCTTTATTATTTAATGGATACTTCACAGCAATTATCTGGAAACTCAGTGGGCTTGACCCTGCTTTCATGGAAATCAATGGTAAATCTCACAAAGAGTTCAATGGAGTATGACAAGTCCTGCTGTGTAATGAGGTATTATTAATGTCTGATTTTGCTACCATGATAATGCCCTGACACTAAACACATAGTTTCTTACTTACAGGACAAAAAAGGAAAAAAAAAAAAAAGAAGGAAAAAACCCTAGATAAATACTCCAGGAAAATATAAAAGCAAATCCAGAAATTTTACCTTTTCCATAAGCATTTTCCCTGGGCTATTAATATTTATATAGTGTATTTAATAAGATAGAACACAAAGGTCTTACCAAACAGGTAACAGGATTAATTGCTTTCCATGGATGATTTATATTTATGCAAACCCTTTAATGAACTCCATGAGTTATGGAAACTATACCACAAGGGACAGGAAGACTTAATAACTTAGCATAAGTTATTTAGGTATTTTCCCCATGAACAGAATTAATTCACAGTCTCACTGGAACTTATGCATCCTATTGATACCATTTACATTTGTATTTAAGTCATTAATTCTTATCTTTATGGTTATCTGCAGCTGGTTGAGGAGGAGAATAATAAATAGTGGGTTTAAAATGAAACTTCCTATGCAATTTCAATGTGAGTCTGCTTAGAGCTTTGTTTCTTCATATCTACAATAGGAAACTACAGAAAATTATGTAATATAATATGTTAACATATGATATTCACTTATAAAAGACTAACTCAGAGCACAGCAGCTGATACAAGTTGGACACGTGGGCAGATCTATTGTTCTTGGAAATCCTCAAGCCTTAAGTTCTTTGTAATTTTTTTTTAAAGTGCTATGGGTCAATCTCATTAAGTTACAAACATCTTGTTTTACAAGTGGTCCTTGGGGAATGTAGGCATCTCAGACAGAATGTTCCATATTCTTTTAAAAATTTCATAGTGCTAAGGATGCTTATAGTGAAATATCAGGATGGATATCACATATTATTTCTCCACTGGTTTAATGAAGCTGTACAATGTTTTAATTTCATCAATATTCCAAAACGCAAGTGGAAAGGGTTACTGTATTTACGTAATAAATAAAAAACTCCCTCAAATCTTAATTTAGACAAATTCAGTGTGACTTGGCATGAAGAAGAAGACACATTCTCACTGCAAATCTTGGGAAGTTTATGGCTTTGAATTCCATGCTGGCTACAGCATGGAATCCATGTTGGATACAAAGACAGAAAACTACCTCTAGAAAAGTAAATATTTATTCGGTGGCCTGTAGCAAATCAATTGTGTATTTCAAGTATCAGAGGCTGAAATGGTTAATGTCTTAAACATTGCTAAGGTCACCAAAAGACTTCTGTCAAATTACAAAAAAACAGCTGCTCATCCAGCAACTCTCCCAGGCGCAGAAGGTGCATTCCTGAAGCTGCAAACTGGATTTCCAGGTAAGTGAAGAGGCTGAGAAGAGACAAATCCTGCAAGATGGCATAATCCTTTTTATCATGCCAATGTGCTCCCCTTGCACAATGACTCTACTGTAAAAATCCCTCTGGGGAACCTCGGAGAACTTTCACATCTAGCCTGGGCTATTCATCTCAGATGTTTGACCATGATGGACCATGATTGGTGCTGACATAATAGGCAACTGTAATGTCTTAGGAGGTTTCAGAGACTCCATGACATGTCCCATGACACCACCCATTGTAAAACTTCCCCCTGTCAGGGGTGGTACAATACGTTACCACCTCAGCTTGAAGTTTATGAAGCTCATGAAATCTTTGAGTTTGATAGGCTTCCCTCACACCCGATGAATCAAGACCATCACTTCAACCAACAGATATGAAACTACAACTACCAAGTTTTAGCTCTGGATCCAGCTGGAGGTGACTACATATATATATTTCTACTTTTATCCTTTCTTCCTCTTCCTTTCCTTATACATTTCTATAACTGTTATTTTTATGCTTTAATATTGCTGTATTACTATAGGTGATAACACCCAAAATGGCAACATACCTGAACAAAATTTTAGAACAAAAATTGTTCTAATTGTTCTATTTTAGAACAAAATTGTTCTAAAATAAACCCTACATATGTATATTTACAAACACTAATTATTCAGTGTTGTTTCATTCTAATCTACTCCAAGGGATTTACTAACAAGAACCCAGGTTACCCTCCCTTTCTGGGGCAGGTTGTAACATCAAGGTGAACCATACTTGATATAACCATTTGTTCAAGTCAACAGAGTGTGGATGTGTTTTGTGTCTGGAATTTACTAAATAAGGCCATAATAAAGATGTAATAATACTCACCTAATAATTCTAAAAGCCAGTGCAATTCAATCCACACATACCACATTGAAAAGCATGCTCATCTGAAAAAGGGGTGTTTGGAGATCCCTATGTCCAAAGAACTCTCACTGGGAGTCTGAATTGTGGTTATTTCAATTGTTCATGAAATCATAGAATGGCTAGGGTTGGAAGGGACATTAAAAAACACCCAGTTTTAACCCCTCTGCCATGGGCAGGGGTACCACTCCCTATACCAGGTTGCTCAAAGTCCCATCCAATCTGGTCTTGCACACTTTGAGGGATGGGGCATCCACAACTTCTCGGGGCAACCTCTTCCAGTGCCTCATCACCCTCACAGTAAAGAATTTTTTCCCAACATCTGGTCTAAACCTGCCCTTTTCTGGTTTAAAACCATTGTCCCTTGTCCCATCACTATCTGCCCATTTAAAAAATCCTTCTACTTCCTTTTTATAAGCCTCCTTAAGGTACTGGAAGGCCACAGTGAGGTCTCCCTGGAGCCTTCTCATGTCTGAGATGAACAGCCCTAGGTCTTTCAGCCTGTCTTCATAGGAGAGGTAGTCCACCCCTCTGATCATCTTTGTAGCCCCTCCTCTGGACCCACTCCAACATGCCCATGTCTTTCTTGCATTGAGGACTCAGAGCTGGATGGAGTACTCCAGGTAGATCTGGTGAAGTCAGAGTAGAAGGGCAGAATCACCTCCCTTGACTTGCTGGCCATGTTGCTTTTGATGCAGCCCAGGATGCAATTGGCCTTCTGGGCTGCCAGTGCACACTGTTGGCTCATGTCCAGCTTTTCACCCCTGAGAACCCCCAATTACTTCTCCACAGAGCTGCTCTCAGTGACTTCTTCTCCCAATCTGTACTCATGTCTGGGATTGCCCCAACACAGGTGCAGCACCTTACTCTTGCACTTGTTAAATTGCATGAGGTTCTCATGGGACCAGTTCTCAAGTTTTTCCAGGTGCCCCTGGATGGCATCCTGTCCTTCTGTTGTGTCAACTGCACCTCTTAGACTGGTGTAATCTGTAAACCTCCTGAGCATGCACTCAATCTCACTATCTGTCACTGAGGAAGACATCAAAAAGCACTGGTCCCAAGACGCTGAGGGACATCATTCATTACTGACCTCCACGTGGACATTGACCACAACTCTCTGGCTGCATCAATTCCTTATCCACTGAATCGTCCATCTATCAAATCCACACATCTCCAACCTGGAGATAAGGAAGTCATGTGGGACTGTATTGAAGATGTTACAGAAGTCTAGATAGATTACATCAATTTCCTATTGGTCCTACCTTGTCGACTGTTGCTGTCACTCCATCATGGTTACCTACACTTCACTCAGTTCTGTACAATATAAATGCAAAAAGATAATGAAATACATACAGAAATATGCAAAAAGCATAAGCAATACAGGAAACTTAATTTTTCATTTTAAAAGGTTTGACATACTTGTTTACATATCAAAATGTTGAAAACAGTTTTTAAGCTATTTTCTTGACACTGTTTTTCAATACTTGAATTACTGCTCTTTCAAGAAGTTTTGAGAATTTAGCTTTTCTTTTCCTCAGGTTACTTGGAAAATGTTCAGATGAAACTTTTTTGTGCAGAAAGTTGTGCCTGGGACTATGACAGCAAACAGGTCTGCTCTGTGGTTCTGAGGTCAGATGGCATAGTCAGCCCATATCCATAGTATTTTTACAGAATCACAGAATACACTCAGTTGGAAGGGACCCACAAGGACCATTGAGTCCAACTCTTGGCCCTGCGCAGGACCATCCCCAAGTGTAACACCACGTGCCTGAAAGCACTGTCCAAATGCTTCTTGAACTCTGTCAGGTTTCGTGCTGTGACCACTTTCCTGGGGAGCCTGTTCCAGTGTCCAAACATCCTCTGGGTGAAGAACCTTTTCTCATATCCAACCTAAACCTTCCCTGACACAACTTCAGGTCAATACCTCAGGCCCTGTCACTGCTCACCAGAGAAGAGATCAGTGCCTGCCCCTCCTTTGGACACTCTCTAAGAGCATAATATCTTTCTTATATGGTGATGCCCAAAACTGCACACAACGTTCAAGGTGAGGCGGCACCAGTGCAGATCAGAGTGGGACAATCACCTCCCTCGACCAGCTGGTGATGCTTTGCCTGATGCCCCCCAGGCCACAGTTGGCCCTCCTGGCTGCCAGAGCACTGCTGACTCATATTCAACTTGCTGTCAACCAGGACCCCCAGGTCCCTTCCTGTGGCACTGCTCTCCAGCATCTCATTCCCAGTCTGTACATACATCCAGGGTTGCCTCATCCCAGGTGCAGAATCTGGCGCTTCCCCTTGTTCAACTTCATATGGTTGGTGATTTCCCATCTCTCTAATTTTTTGAGGTCTCTCTGCAGGGCCTCGCTGCCTTCAAGGGAGTCAACAGCTCCTCCCAGTTTTGGGTCATCTGCAAACTTGCTTAGTATCCCTTCCAGTCCTGCCTCCAAGTCATTTATGAAAATGTTGAAGAGCACAGGGCCTAAGATGGAGCCCTCTGGAACCCCACTAGTGACAGGCCACCACTTTGATGTTACCCCATTCACTATCATCCTCTGTGCTCAACCCATGAGCCACTTGCTCAGCCACCACAGATGTGTTTATCCAGCTGTGTGCTGGACATTTTGTCCAGAAGGATCCTGTGAGAGTATTGAAAGCTTTGCTGAAATTCAAAAAGATTACATCAGCTGGCTTCTTTTGATCAGCTACTCGGGTTACCTTGTCAAAGAAGGAAATCAGATTTGATAAGCAGACCTTTCCTCTCAGCTGTGCTGGCTGTGACCAATGACTGCATTGTCTTTCATGTGTTTTTTAATATCTCCCAGAATAATGTTCTCCATAAGGCACTGAAGTGAGACTGACAAGTGTGTAGTTTCTGGGGTCCTACTTCTTGAAAATCTGGACAACATTTGCCAGTTTCCAATCAGCTGGGACCTCTCTAGATTCCCAAGACTGCTCAAAAATCATTGAGAGATGTTTTGTGATGATATCAGCCAGTTCTTCAAGGATTCTTGGATGAATCCCATCACACCCCATAGACTTGTAGGGATCCAGATGGAGCAGCAGATCCTGCACAATGTCAGGGTCAACATGCAGTTGACCATTCCCACAGTCATTGTCCTCCAGCTCAGGGCACTGAGACCCCCCCTTGGTGTGTCATCCTATCTTCTTATTGGGAATGGTTCCTTGACCATGATAAACATTGTGATCCTTCTGGAAATGGCTGGTGAGACTGCTAGTCAGTCCAGACTAAAATTGTACCAGGAACATATTCTTAAAACTATAGCTTCGTCCTATTTAATGGGCTGGTTGTATCTTGATCAGACTGGGTTCTACAGGAGTGCACAGTGAGACAAGGTTCTTAGAAATCTCTGTAATTTAGTGCCTTAGCATGAACAAAAAGCATGAATTTGCAAAAGCAAAGCCAAAATATTTTCCTTATATTTTCAAGCCCTTCTTAGTGATTGTATTTTCTAAGAGATATTATATAGATAATTTTAATTCAATTTATTCTGAAAAATTGGTCTCTTGAGTCATAGAATCATAGAATAGTTTGGTTTACAGGGGAACGTTAGAGGTTATGTAGTCCAACCCTCCCCGCCATGAGCAAGAACATCTTCAACTAGATCGCATTGCTCAGACTTTATTGTCACCAGGGACCACCACCCTGGTCAGCGTGTTCCAGTGCTTTGCCACCTTCATCATAAAAACTTTTTTTCTTCTAGTCTACAGCTGTCCTCTTTTAGTTTAAAATCATTACCTATTGTCTCATGGCTACAGACCCTACTAAAACTGTCTTGATCTTCTTTATAAGATCCATTTAGGTACTGGAAAGCTGCAAAAAAGTTTCTCTGGAGACATCTCTTCCAGGCTGAACAACCCCAACACTCTCAGCCTTTCCTTGTAGGAGAGGTGATTCATCCCTCTAGGTATCTTCATGGCCCTTCTCTGGACCCACTCCCAAAGATCCACATTTTTAGTATTCTGAGAATAGCTTCTTCCACCAGATTTCCTTTGCTTTCACTATGACTATTGATTAAGTCTTTAAAAAATAACTTTAAATATTTGAATGCTGAAGCCAAACATTAGATATAAATCTGGACGTCCCTGTATGTTGTTGTCAGTAGTTACATTAGAGAGTAATAGAACAGCAGCTCCTTCATGACGTATTGCACTAATTCAACTCCCTAATGATGGATTGGAGCAATACATAACCCAAAAAGAGGCATTTTGCAGATTGGTTCCTCAAGAAACGGAAGAGTGTGGAAATCAAGAATCTAAGGTAATCAATAAATAGTAATTATAAAACTTAATGGAATATTTGAGAAGTAGTTTTGCTGACTATTAGATGGAAGAAAGAGACTATGAACTAACGAATTGGTAGGTTGTTCATCAGTCATTACAATTCTTCAGTGAGATGGTCTGTGAAGGTCTAAGCTTCAATTATTTTCATCCTTGTTTCTCTAGAGATTGCAGTAAAGATCCTTAAAAGAAGAGGTCCCAAGACTAATTGAGAGGATGGACACAGAAATATCTTGCTTTGTACACTTTACACATTCCTCCTTTATGTCACCAGAGAAGACTGGAAACTTTCCATTACTTTATTATGTTTCTTTTCACTTGTTTTCCTGCCAGTATTTTTATAGGCACTGCAGCCTGGATTTTAGAGTCCTGAGTACTTCTCCTTTCTTTGTCAATGGCTGGCCCCATGACTGGACTAATAACTTCACAATCAGATCCCTTTTTTTTTGTAAAATCACAGAATCACAGAATGGGTAAAGTTAGAAGGCAGCACAGTGGGTTGTCTGGTTCAGCCTCTCGGCTCAAGCAGGGTCATCCTAGAGCACATTGCACAGGACTGTGTGTAGATGGTTCTTTCTTGTTATGGGGGATGAAAATACCTTTCTGTCCTTTGTCAGGTCAGAGCTTCTAGAGTTGTAGTGTATATATTGACTTACAGAAGTAGTAAACACTTAGAATAATTTTTCAAATAATGTAGCTCTGTTCAGCAAGGTCAATAGGCACTTTTAAAATGAGGAGCTGTAAAGAGTGTTCTGCTTAACATTGTATGCAATAAGAATTGAGGAGAGAACAGATTTTGTACTGTTAAAAGAACACAAGCAAATGATGAATGATATTGAAATAATACTAGCACCATCTTAGCATGCTAGTTTGTTGGCTTAAGGTTATTCAGTAAGTGGAAGAGTGATACTGGAAGTCATTGCCAAAACAATCTCTTATTCAATGTGCTGCACCACTCAGTCATGGTTATGTCTTAGATTTAATGCACAAAAGCAGAGAATTCAACTCCATGTTGGCCTACCCCCTTTACTGCACCCTAAGCTTTTTCCTGCACCCGAAGGTGTGGATTTTGAACCACAAGATTTATTATCTTGTAAATCAGTGTCTGTAGGTAGGTGGTAAGAGCTATTTTACACTTCTGATGCCAACAAAAATATAAAACCCACCATGTGAAAAACTGCTGAAAATCTCTGATATGAAGCAGCTCAGATGAGTACTTCCCGTACTCCTTTTGTCTCATAGTCACAACAGGTTATGGTTAAGTTCACAGATACATGTTCTGATCAACGGGACTACTGAAAAGGTGTTATACTGGTCTATCAGAAAAAGGTTACGGGAAAGTCAGTCGGTCAGACAGAAAGTTTTCACTGAATTTCTCTGAGCAAAGAATAAATATCATGTTTACCACTCCAATTCTTTGTATGAAAAGAAAAAAGAGATCTTTTTCTACACCCTTGGTTCTCATCCCTTGCCTTCACTTGTAGCAACACACATAGGCTTTGTCCTGGACACCAGCAAGTGAATAGCTGAAAGCTCCCTTTGGGAAAGATCTTGGCTACACCCAGTATTAAAAGCAACAACAAGAAGATTTCTAAACTGGGACCTTGGCAGAATGTGGAAGTGTGAAGCGAACCTGAGTAAGTTTAGATATGAGCTTGGTTCTGGAGATCTATAACACCCCTAGCAATAAACCTGGGAATAACGACAAGTGTTCCAAACTTTCTGCTTTCCACCAGGTGCCCTGATTTCCAGGCTACAACAGCCCCATCCCTCAGGCAGCCTCTCCTTGCACATCATCATCAGGTCAATATTGCTTTCACCACACTGGTGTATATTCAAAAGGAAAGAACAGGAGTTCCCCCATGACCCAGCCATGGTGGTGAGCGTGTACGTCTGCAGATGAGTGTTTGAACTTCTGCAGCTGGAGAGGAGACACAGCATGTAACTTCCTGTGCATTCACCACAGATGTATCATGTTAAAGGTAGCTACTGCTATTTGAGAGAAAGCAAGCACGGTTTTCAGTCATCTGAAAATTAATGCGAAGCTGTCCACTGGTCCTGGCTCTGAATGGGGCAGATTTGCCTGCTGTATCACTGCATACAACTCTGAAGCTTTAGGAAGAATACAAAGCCAGACAAAGTCTTTCATCATAGTCTTCAGTCCAGGGTGAAAAATTAATGTTGCCTGCACTCTTTCTTAGCCCATGGAAAAGGGACAGTTCTTGCTTAATAGCTTTAATAGCTCCCTCTGCCCCTTGCTTGTGTCTTGAAATGATTGAGAGCCCTCCTTAGGCCCCACAGGGTGCCATGAGGGTGTTGTCCTCCTTCCTATGATGTCTGCATGTTTCATCTCTCAAAGCAGTCCCACTTCTGACAGGGGACCTGGAATGAAGAAATGAGATGTAGCTGTAGGACCACCTTGGCCCTAGCTCAGCTTTTGGGCACAAAGTCATCACAGCCTAAAGGATCACAAAGCCAGTTTCTACCTGTCCTCACTCCCTCTAAGTTATATCTCACCACAACAACAGAGGATGGAACACTTGGAGCCTGAGAAATTGAAACCAAGGCAGACAGAAAAAGACTTGCCCCCAAGATGCCAACTTGTAGAGAACAGGAGTACAGACTGCCAGTTTTTGGCTCTAACTGGAAGGGGAAGGGAAATCAACCAGGTTGACATGTCTAACTTGCAGATCTCATGTGGCTCCATCACTTCCTGAGACTTCTCAGTGTGTTCCTCTTCATGACTCTTGGAAATACTCCAGGAGTATTGTTCATCATTTACACTGAATGAATTGAACTTTATTGAGCATGCATTCTTTGCTGTGGTTTTTCCCAATTAATGATGTATTCAGAGAGTACAAGAACCATGGTCCATTTCAGAGAAGGAAGGTAGAGGTGGTTGGTCTGCTGAAGGTAGAAAATTGCCTGAGTTGGAATTGTAACTCTGGATTAGTTTTTGAAAAAGTTAGGTGATGTGTGTGGATGCTTATGAAACTTCCTATTTACATTACAAAAGTCTCTGAGAAGTATGGAAATAGCATTAACAAACTCTGCCAATCCTTTGAACATTTGAAGGAAGGGATAAAAAGATTTAGTGCTTCCATTTCTTTGGCAAAGTTTAGGCAAGATGCAAACTGTTCTTATAAATATCTCTGGTATGAAAGAACCCAACATACCTCATAGGTTTTCTAGGTCAGTGGTGGATAAACACATATTTAACTCCTAAAGAGCAAAATAAATGTTATCTTTAAAGCAGCGATGAACTAATAAGATGCTAACAGTGACAAAATGAGCATATGACTTTGCTAGTTTGAGAATTCCTAAACAATACTCAATAATTCTGCTTCAAGGAACATGCACCTCATCAATAACATTATCTATGGTGTAAATTGTATCCCTCTTACAATGTTGACTGCTTAATTGCCCATATCCATTGTGACAGTGCTGCATTGTCAGCATGCTAAGTAATTGAAAAATTGTTTGGTGGAAGATCAATACAACTGTAACAGGAACCAAATATGATACAGTACAGAAAGAAAGCAAATAACCAAATGTATCCCCTGAAGACGCACAGGCATTGATTGGCATTTATGGGCTCAGTCACGGGTTTTCAAATGTTCATATTTTGACAGTAGTATTTCTTCTGGCAGGACCAGACTGGACAGACAGGTGAAGTTGTTGAATTTTTTTACTTGAAAGTCATCTCTTGTCTATTTTTAATTAAAACAGCTAATGGCCCTTATTGATTCCTTAAATGGGCTTTACTAGATAAACCATTTGTACTTATCCTTGGTTATTTATGTTTAAGCACTTTAGAGCTTCACAAAATGCCTTAACAGAAAATATTTGTTGGGGGGAGATCAGCAGAAGTATAATAAACTGCTTAACTTCTCTGAATATTTTAAATGTACATTCAAACACACAGAGATGAGTCTTTCTGTATTTTTACTTGCAAAACAGTAAGCACTATTGTTCAGCCAACACTATTCTTATCAGAAGTCATACCTGCATAAAAAAATGTAAATTCAAGATGCTTTTAAGGTAATTGTATGCCATGATGTCCCCTAGGTTTTGAATTTTATCTCAGATACATTGTGTTATGAGTTTAAAGGAACATTAAACATCAAGTATATATACATATATATATATGCAAATTTAATATACATACACACACACACATATATATATATGTATATTAAATTTGCCTAGGATTTACATTATTTTATAACTTAGAAACATCATAACATCATCATATGCTCAGATATCAGCCAACATTCCTTGGTGAGTTAAAGCTGGGGATTTAAAAGGCATTCTGCCCCTCTGAAAGTAGAACGTAGGTGCTGACACATATACAGGGAAGGTATGATCACAAACCAGAGCTCATTTCTGTCAAATTTTATGTCAAGTGCAAATTTCTTATTTAATTCTAAGATAATTATCAATCATGTAAGTTGCAAAATCGCAGATGTATTTGGAGAAAATATAAAAGCAAGCCCTTCCAGAAATTACTATAAATATTAACCCTTTTCGGTCTGCTGTGTTTTCAAAAAGGTTTACTATTTGGTTCAACAATCCCATGGAGTTCTTTCTGTTTAGTTTTGTTTCTGTTTCAGAAGAACTCAAACTAGTGTACACATTATATGATAACTTTCAGAGAGACAATTAAAATAATTTGGTTTGCTAAAGACAACACAAGTTATGAAACTAAATTCAACGTTTGATTATTAAAAACAGTCTATGGGAAAAAAATTCAAATATATACGGCCTTGCGATGGGAGAGGGGGTGAACTGGGAGTTCAGATCTCTGTCTCTCTCTCCCATGCAGCAAGGACTCCTTGGGGTGGGTGACTTACTGGTTGTCCCATGTGGAATTCCTGGTCACATTCTGCATTAGCCAGCAAGTCCTCACTCATGTTGATCGGTTTGGCCTTGGTCCAGGATGTGCTGTAACCATAGTAGGCACAGGTTGTGGGTTTGCTGCCTCTGGCATGACTGCATTTTCAGCTGCCACCAGCAGTACAGTCTAGCACAGAACTTTGTGAAGCTCAAGACCTTCAGTTGGGGACTATGGCTATGTTGAGAATACCCCGCAGGAGGTTTATATGTGGTGGAAAAGAACATCTGAAGAGAAAGAGAACTGAAGAAAAGACAGCTTAAAAATACAGCTGGACTACTGGACAACAAATGGCTTCCTACCTCAGAGACTGCCTTTTCATATCATAAAAGTGTTGTGTTCATTCAATTTATTAACAATGCTGTTAGAAAAAATCTTACTTTGTATGTAATCTGCAGTTTAAGTTAGTATTAACCACTTCCCTATTCGCTGATTGTAAACCCTTTGCCTATTGGCTCCTGTTAGTTAAAATTTATAGCTTTCCCTCATTTTTGTATCTATCTCCCCTTACCCATATTTGGATGTGTTCCAGCTCAATTCCCGTGTATGGGCATTCCCCTTGCATGATTCCACCCAAATTCCAGGCATTCCATGCCCTACCACATAAGAGTTAGCCTATCCTTCAATAAAGAGATTCATTTTGTCTTCACCTTAGTGATTGTTGTGCGAAGTGGATCTTTTTCATGGTCTCACTTTAGGGGGTTCACAGCTACCTCCGTCGATATGGCTACAGCAAAGAAAGAAGGAGGAAATACAGTGTAAAGGGAGGGAAATAAAAAGAATATGGGCCTGGAGATATGCCGCCATCCATAAGAGTTTTACAATCAACATAAAGCGGCAGCAGTTGGATTCCTGGGACACCATTGTATTCCTCCCATTTTTATATAGTCAGATCTTTGCAATACATTCTAGAGTTTTATCCGATATCTGTAAAATGTGTGTGTGCGTATCTGTGAATTATTTCTAGGGAGTAAAATAAATAAGAAAACTAAGTCTTTTAACAGTAGTCTTATGTCCCTCACATGTTCCTATTTCCTTGAGGATAGTGTAAGGATCTGTGATTAAAAAGAGGTTAGAAGCTGCAAGGCTGTGGCACTTTTTGCACTTCTGTAAATGTTGTGATGCATCTCATTGTGCCTCTCTCTACTGCAAATCTATGCCCTAAAGCCAACTGAGCAGCGGTGTGTTTTCAATATGACACCAAGGTTTAGCTAAAGGTTTCTGTGTCATGTTAATTTTCAAGTAAGGAGGGAGAAGAACACACAAACAACAATCTACAAAATCGTATGAGGTGAGCTGCACCTCATTTCACATCTAGTTTTGTTGAATAAAATATTTAATTAATATTTCAAGGACCTCCAAGGAACTGATAGAAATGAAATGTGTTTTGATTAATGTTCATTAAACCCAATCAACATGAGCTCCTGATCTTCCAACTGCAGAGAGATTGAACTGATTAAAATAGAAATATTGCAATTAATTTTTTTTATAAAACAGTGAAACATCATGATTTTGATTAGGCTGATGACCTGTTGTCACATTTTGAACTAAAAATTGACCTATGCCATATTTTATTTGATGACCTCTGTAACTTAGCATGCATATATTGATTTTTTTCATCCCTCTATTTCTAAATCGCTATGAGAATACAATATCTTTTGGTGATAGTCTTAATCTGCCACACTTTAGTAATGTTCAGTGAAGCAGTATGGTAGAACATTTTAAGAGACAAATAGAGGTATTTATTTCTCCTATTTAAATGTTAAGAAGTGATAAGCATGACTATTTCTTATCCACTACAAATTACTTCAAATCATTGACATTTCACTTTTCTGAGTACATATTTTCTGGATAAAAATCAGGCAGTCTGCTTTCTCTGTCCTTTCATTCCATTCTACCACATTTTATCTGGCCATTCAGCTGCCTGAAGTGGGCTTCTTTTACAGTGCAGAAGACAAATCTGTGTTGTGTGAAGAGTTCTTAAAAAGTTAGATGATAGTAGATGGAAGTTATCAATAAAGGTCTAAAAGTATTTTTAATAGTGAATGAATAAGAAAGAATAAGAAAGAATACACAGTATCTTCTCTTGCAGAACAATCAATTATTTGAGAAGTATTTAATGATATATGTTTTACTCAGTTTTACTATAACACGAATTATAAAGTTTTGAAATGTGAATTTGATTTTCTGGAGTGTATCTATGTGAAAGAACTATCATATTTAGGAGGTTGTAGCAGTAATAAATATGAATGCAATGTACAAGGTATAAATCACTGTGACAGTCATCCTGTATAACTAGGTCTATTATGCGCAGGAATATACAGAAAGCAACCTGCTGTTGAACGTCTCCAGTACATAGCACTGGCTTTAAGCTTGGCCATCAGAGTCTGGTTATTGACACTTGGTTTTAGTCATACTGTTAAAGCACAAATTTTCTTGCAGCTTTGAAGAAGCTTTCCTAGCTAAAGCAATTTAATAATTTATTCTTACAACTTAATCATTGTCTTTCTTACCCTTAACACAGTCTTTTCTCTGTGTCATGTCCCTTCCAAAGACATTTCTGAGTTTCTGTAGGAATTACACTTTTTGCTAATGCTTAATCTGGCACACACAAATCTGAAATACCATACTAAGTAATATCCAGAAAACTACATCAATCAAGTCAAAATGTGAGTAAGCATCTTATGGCTGAATTTAAAAGCTACAGATATTACAGAACAAACCTGGGGCTGAAAAGAAAGGAAGAACTTTTGCAAAAATCTCCAAGCTTTTCTAACAGCACACTGTTCAGCACAGACCAAATGCAGTTTGAGAAAGCTGGGAAGAAGCATTGCAAGAGGTATCCCACAGTATATCACTGCTTTTGTCTGAGCCCAATTACAGGAAAGTTCATGATGGTTTGCTGAGAAGTGTATTGCAGTTTTCTTTGCTATATAGATCTTAAGAAAAAAGCCTCTGTAAAGTACTCCATTAATTAGAAATTCAGGAACTTTCATCAAGATCTATTGAATTTTCCCAAACAAAGCATCCTGTATGTGCTCTAAATCCATAAACATCACTGAGATAATATTGTTTGGCAACACTTCAAAAGTTCATCAATAATCCCTACCATTTGAGATTTTCAAATTCTGTGTAACATATTCTTCATGTTCGTTTTTATCTTTATATCTACCTACATTTTTAATAGCTGGTATGGAAAACTAGTTTCAAAAACTATAACATTAATAACAATGTATTGACTACGCAGATAAATAGAAAAAGCAGCTAGATGAACTAATCTAGTTAGCAAATGAAAACAGATCTTAATAATCTCACATTTCATATTTATTAATGCATTAACAAAATTCAAAGGTCTTCATCAGATCAGACTTTTTTCCACTGTGTTCTTCCATGAGTTTTCATTTGCACTTAAAAATTATTTTCCCCTCATATTTCAGTAGTTACCAGGATCATGAAGATGACATTCAGTGAAGATCTTACAAACCCCATAAACACACATAAACACTTGCTCACCATAAACACATAGATATCTATGTCATAGTAAAATGACAGGCAAAGGTGCAGCTCCCACAAATGACCTCCCTGTTAATTTCCAGCCTTTTTCAATAGTGATAGGAAAAGTAATTAAATTTATACCTAACATTGTTTCCCTAAAAAAATCTGAGCTTTTCTCAACTTCCTGATAGATGTTATTGTTGATGTAGGTATTGTTATGTGACCTCAGAGTATGACTTTTCAGCATATTATCATTTCCAGCCATTACCACTCACAAGTCTCTCACAAATGTTTAGTTTTAGACACAAGGTAAAGACTGTTCCTTCTGAAAAAAGTATGACTTAGAAGCCAGTGGCCAAATGAACAAGTACAAAAGAGATGTAATGAAAGTAAATGAACTACAATAAATTAAATAAACATGGTATTTGGAAGGGACTTTTGAGCAGAGAGACCTGTTGCCAAATGTGTTCATATTTGTGGACATATACTGGATGAGTCTGGCAAACTCATTTTGAGAAACCTTCGTAAGCCCATCTAAGCACATCAGGTTTTTGCCTTGAGCATGATCCAACTCCCAAAACATGGCAAATACATTCAGGAGATGAACTGATCCCCTAGGCTGGACTGGGACCAAACATAATCCTAATGTTGATGATATTTGAAGACAACTGTAGCATGCCCTAGAGTAAGGCAGTGCAATGCCATTTAGCAGTTATTCAAAACCCCTTATACTGTTAGCTCCATGATTTAGATCCTTGTAACTCAGTCAAACAAAAGCAAGCTTTTTAATCAGAATAAAAAAGTACAACCAATCATTTTTAAAAATTTCAGGAAGATAATCTAAACTAACACATTCGGCTTATTCAGAGGAAAACTAATGCAGTGAAGAAAGTGCATTTTTCAGACCCTCTCTTAAAAGCTGATCACCTACTTTTAATTCCATTTTCCTCAAATTCACCAGATAAAGTCTGTTTGTGAATGTCAAAGGCAGTGAAAAATATTCCACTACTCACCTAACAGGATTCTCTTTGAAAGAGAAATTGGAAGGTGTGCTAGTTTTTGAGTGAAGAGAATCAAGCTGATATGGAGACATAAAACAGAATACCTCTCCAAAAGATCAAGCACACATCATTTGGTTTGGATGTGGAAAACACTGTATGAAGTTCTATAGCTTGTGCTCTGCCATCAGTCACACCAGATGATCATGAGGCTCCCTTTTATTCCTAAACAAGTATGGATTTATTGTCACTATAATAAGCCCTCTTCTCACTACTCAGGCAGTGTAAAGTGCCTTTTAAGTGTGCATAAATTACATTTACTCTCACTTAAAGGACACTTTATTCTGCTACAACTCTGTTAAAGACCTGTGATTTATGTTAAAATGACCCCCTTAAATATTCTAGTTCTAGGTCCATAGATTTTAGATCCAGGATGTACAGGTAATGGTCCCAGTCTCACGTCCCACACAATACACACCATAGTATTTAATTAAAATAATTTCTCATTCAGATTTGATTAGGTAAATCATTTATACTTCAAAGACACATCTCAAGCTGAGACTTATTGAGACCCTGTATGTTCATTTTTCTTCCTACGGAGTGGTTGCAACAACTGCCTGCCTGCAAACCTGAACCTTAATTTCAAACAGAATTTATCCAGTGTCCACTCATAACTAGAGAACTGCATTATACATTGTCTTTTAGATGAAACAGCTCTTTATCATCAAAAACCTCTCTGCAACCTCTCTGCACATATAACTCTCAATTCCCTTCTTAACTATCTCTTTGGTTTATGCTGATTTAAGGTCTTCATACAGTGTAGGATTCCAAGGCCTTGAACAATTTTTTAAACACTTCTCAATTTTCAACATCTGTTTATAAGAGAATCACAACAGAAATAACTACCCACAATAATATTAATCTCTTCTACATAATGTTACCTCCCAGTTCCTGCACCTAATTCCCCCAACATTTCAGCCCTGTTAAAACTAGTATCTAACCAAAATTTAAATTTTAATGGACAGGGATTGGGAAAAAAAAAAACCACATTATTCTTTGTTTCAAGTACCATGCTCTTTATTGCAATATCCATATCAAGAACAGAAAAGATCATCCTGCAGAACATATTCCAAGTACTTAATTCCACTTCCAGGAGGCCTATCTAGTGCTCTTCCAAAAGAAGATTAAGTAAAGACTCTCTATTGTTCTTATTTTTTATTTATGTTTTGGCTTATACAATTATTACCCCATATACAGAATTACTGTTATAGAAACATCAAATGGCAATTTAACATATTGACCACAGAAAAAATGCTTAGTAAGGATGTGTGTTTCTGGGCAGATTATTGGTTTTGACACCTCAGATCACATTTCAGAAATGTTGTAAAAATAATTCTGCTCTGTACCACTGGGAGTGTTAGAAAAGTCCTTGAAGGATTCATTTTTACTGAGACTAAGTGAAAAAGACAAGGTGGCATCACATAGGGCAAATGAAACATCCAAGGTGAAAGAAACAATTAAGGAAGTAAAATTTCATAAATCCCCTGACAAGGCAGCAAAATTCTGCTAGCACAGCTGTTTTGGGTTTTTAAAGAAATTTGTTCTCTGTTTCCATTCCCTGCACATATCTTCAAGAACAATACCAGTATCACTTATCTGAAGTCATGTTGGAGACGTCAGCCACTCTAACACACATCATTGAAAGAAGAAATTCAATGAAGTACTTTTCACAAAAACCAACTGCACTGTTACAGCATAAATCTACATGTTTTTACGGGAGTGCTGGTGGCAAATCAGGCAGTAAAGATCCTCAATTATAAAGTGTTTTTGGGAAACACTGATTTCACATTGTTCAGTGCCATCTGTCAGAGTTGCAGTGGATATCATCAAAAGCAGCTGCTGTCTTTTCCATTTCAGTCTCAGAGTATATCAAGAAGTCTAGAAATGTGCATTGTCTTGGCACTGAAAATGGAGAATTTAATTCGTGTGTTTGATACTTAAGTTTTCAAATCATTCCCTACACAATGTTAATGCACAAGTGCTGTCTACTCCAAGTTACACCACCAATGAAAATTTATGATTACATACAGAGAAGCTCTGAAAAAAAGGAACATTTTCAAATGAAAACATATGCCTTTATTTGCTGACACACTCTGATGATTTGAAATATTTTGAGTGTTGGTAATAACTTGCTGTATTGTTCTTTGCTGCCATTTAAAGCTATAAAGCACCGTCTAGATGAGGTTGTGCTCCTTCCACCTCTTGGTTGGCCATTTTATTCACCATCAACGTTTGAAGGAATGCTTTATATTCCTTTAGGAATGTCTTTCCAGTCAAGAGGAATTGTATAGTTCTGATGGGAGAACTACAATGTGATTTTTCACTTTTACTAGAAGAAAGCAAGATGGAAAGAAGAGAGTTAGTATTCATTAAGAACTGCAAAGGGCTGTTGCAGCTGCAACTTTCCATCTAAGACTAACTCCATCCCCACAATGTTTCTGAACAAAGTAACTTGGGACATTGCTCCAAATTGGTCCAATTCAAATTTTGAATTAACAAATGTTCTTCACTTCTTTCAGGCACATTTCAGTTTACTGTCTGTCTTTTCCTGACTTCTTGAAGCACCTTTGTGTGAGAAAATCTTCCTTAGATACCAGCGTGATGGCCACAGCATAAGATTTTTCTAGACACTGAGAATAACTGGCAAAAAATAAAGGCTCAGAGACAAGGTCTGTATTTAGGCTGAAATACAAAGGGAAAAAACCAACCTTTTTTAATTCTGTGTTATTTACACCTCATTATTTATCTGCAGAAATATTTTAATTGAACTATTTTTAACAGTATGCTGGGCCTCTCCAGAGCACAAACCCTGCTGAGACATCTTGCTTGCTGGCTACAGATGTTCTGCTGCACACCAGGCACAGCAATATCCTGTGTGTTTTCATTGCTCAAGGACTGTGCATTAACCAGGCAATGTTAATTAAATGACGCTCTTCTAACTCCATAAGGATATTGGAAAGTCATATACAAAGTGGGGAACGTAAAAAAAGATTTTATCATCTCTTTCTCCAGGGAAATTGAATTTGTAGCAGAAAGTCCATGAGGAAACCCTTTTACAGACTACTATTTTTAATTATTGCAGTTCCTCCAGGTTGTACAACCCAGTATAAACTATACTATGTGCTATGACTATATATAGTGCAGTCTAATTGAAATTTATGCTTAAGGAACAGGTAGGATCATTTTCTTTTCTTTAATAGTTTGTACTACTCACAGAGAACTCTATAAGAACCCAGGTAAAACTAATACAGGCATTTAAAACTTGAGAAAACAACCTGATCCACAGACAGAAGTGGTTGTTTAATTTTTTAATCTGAGTTCTACATTGAAGAAAGAAGAATTATTATGCACGGAAAAGGCAAACAATTCTCTCTGGTGCAACTCAACATTCATATTACTGTATAAAGTGTAATGATCACTGACCTCGGGACCAAGGTAAAACAAAGATGAAAAAAAGTGATGCAAAGAAGTCTGCAGGTATTATTACTTTTTACTCTGTAGGTCTATATTCTCATATCCTTCCGTAGCTGCCAGGTTAATTATTTGCAAATCTGATTAGATATGGATGTTAACTTATTTGTCTTTAAATCACTGTACAGAAAAAGTAGTTTAACATTATTTGGACGTTGTAAGCAAATCAGTAATGCTAATACAGTAATAGATTCTTACATATGGTCTCTGATTTTGCAGTGCTTACAATGACCATTTATTCTGTGGGCAGGAATGGATCCAGCTTTCTCTCAGTGGTTTCTCACATTATGCTACAGAAGCACTGACAGCAGTCCACCTGCCATGTCTGAGATGGTTTTAGTGAGACAAGAGCATAGGAAAACAACAAGGAGAAATCTTCAAGGAATGCAAGTCCCAAATATTAACCATTGAAAGAAAATCACAAAGATTTCCACCATCACACATTTGAAACATTCTGTTAAACCATTTTGTCTTTCTATTCATATAGCTAAAGTGGATTTTGTCAGAGTTCCTGTGGCAGAAATAGGCTCAAAAAGACTTTGTATTACAGAGTTGGATAAATGGAGAAAAATGTGAGGGCAGCATGTAGAGTCAAGGGAGAGTGACACTGGCAGGGTGTTAATAACAGCAACGTTGTATGTTCAATCCCCATATTGGCCATTCACTTAAGAGGAGGGACTTGATGATCATTGTGGGTCCCTTCCAGCTCACAAACCTGTGTGATTCTGTACTCAGAACTGAATACAGAGAAGCCTGGTTTTTTTCCTGCAGTATGTCCTCTTCACAGCTTCATGACAGTATCAACAATACATAGGACAAAAAAAATTCAAATTGTGCAGAGAAGACAGGGGATTCAGTTGCAGAGTATCTGCAAAGGCAGCAGGAAACACAAAGTAAATTGCTTTGTCCTTTTGCTCCCAAATTGATGAGCAGGCATGCTATCAAGTCTATTTTATACTAGTTTCAGGTTATGTAGCAAGAAGTGTGATTATTATGGATGAGGATGGTCATGATGATGGTGATAATAATAATAACAATACTAGTGACATAACAGTAAAAGAAAAAACAAATGAGAAAAGTACAAGTTAGAATTTCAGCTCAACTCATCATTTTCCTGAGGGCCCTCATCTACCCCTTGCAACTGTAAGCACCCATACTTGCTCGTCTTATATTAATAGCACAGCAAGTGTGTAAAAATGTAAAGACCCTTTCAAATTCCTAAGTATTTTGATAAGAAACATCTGAACTGAATGACAATGAGAGTTCTGTTAGAATCTGGATGTTTCTTCTGTGAGTATAAACACATTACAATACAGACAAGAGCACAGTATTTTTCATTACCATCTCCAAAGCATAAGGATTAGTTTCACTTATGCCATTTTTTTCCAAATGTATTCAGTTATTCAAAGACCTCAAGACTTCTTTTTTTTTTTTCAAAACCTGCTTTGTACATTCCTATCCCTATCAACACATGTCCATATAACTCTCTAAACTGACCTGTTGCAGTGAAAATAGTGTATGTTGAATAAAACTAATTAGATTCAACAGGAAATAAAATATCACCAGCACTTTAAAGGAAACTGAACATTAGATTGAAAATGTTTATGCCCTAACAGAGGGTGCTGAGGGATGAGCATATATTGGAGGGTTCTGGGAACATTCATACTCAGGAATGAGTGCCACTCAGGTCTCTGCCAATTTGTTGGTATCTCCCACTTTCTCTTTCCATAAAAAAGCACTTCTTGAGGATGGCTTCTGAATCATTTTGCTCTCCTCAAAAACAGTCGCTCTCTCCTCAAACAGTTATCCACCAAGCAGGAGGTGCTGGGGTCTGCAAGACTTAATATTGTGATGGCCATTGCATGAAGGGATGGATCCCAAAGTTGTATTCATTGAGGGTAGAATAACAACACAGGCTCTTCATAGTAGGCTTACACATGTGCAAATTTTGCACCTGTTGTTGTCCATCCCACAGACCATGCGATTTCCATCTTCCCTGTTTCTGAGCTCATCTGCTGCATCCAGAACTTCATATGAATGAGGATAAAAGCAGTTATAGCAGAGAAGACTACCAGAACCTCATGGCCCATGTCCTCTTCCCGAAGAAAAAGGCAGCCAGGAGAAGCAGCACCTGTTTCTCCAGAGTACTTCTATGGAACACTAGCCTGTGTGCCGAAGTAAGGCTGCAATGTCTTCAAACTCTGTGCACCATGAGTATGCTTGGGACAGCAAAACTGGCTAACTCTAATACAAGTTAAGGTATCACAAAAGATATAAAGTAGATGAAGGATCCCACACAAAAAATGCCTTGCTAAAGTAGACACAGACTAACTTGAGAAACTTGTCGCTTCCCCTCTGAGGTGAGAGATTAGGCACTGGAATTTTAAGCCCATCTAACCTTCAAATTGTCCTTTGTGGAGGCCATGGCATCAGCTGATCTCCTAAAACAGGTATTACAGTCTGGTCTTTGTTAGGTGCTACAAGGCTAGGGTTTGCTAGGAGAATTCATGCAGTGAGTTGAGAGTGAATTGTAAGAATATTAAGGTGCTCAGCTAGGAGGGTGATGAAGATATTTTTCCTTTTTTTTTTT
>VYXB01005622.1:215655-302602 GCA_013397135.1 Pachyramphus minor
AGACCAGAATCTGTACTTTTTGAGTTTCAATGAAAATGTGTTTGTCAAGGTAGAAGTAACAAAGTGATAAAACCAGCTTAAATTCTCCTTAAAGCTCAGTAATGGACTTTTTAAGAGATCCCCTGTGGTCCATTTTCTGATTAAAAACATAGCCAACACATGGAATATGGGTTACGTCTCAGCATGACTTTGAAGCCACAAATGTCTGCAGCTCAGTCTAAGCTATAAGCACTGACTATCGAAAATGTGGCTTACTTCTTAAAAAAAAAATAAAAAAAATCATTACATAGCTGAGGCAGGACCAATGCATTTTGATCCTTTGCAGCTGAAACCTCAGTGAGAATTTTGCATCCCATCACTCTGATCCAGAAGCTGTATATCCCGTGCTCACAGGATGACCTCACCTGCCCTGCCAAGAAAGCTCCATCTCCGTCACTGTTCCTGCTCCCTCACACTGCCTCCCAATCTGGCAGCATGTTCCCCAAATAAAGGAATGTAAGGAAAAATAGGTCTCTTTTTCTTTTTTTTTTTTTCTTTTTTTTTTTTTTTTTTTTTTTTTTTTTGTTGTTGTTGTTGCAAGAGAAGTTTCCTGTGTATTTGTAGCACTACCTGAGCGTCCTTCTGCTGCAGCTGGGACACTGCCAATGGTGAAGTGTTATTTACCTCAGATCATGAATCTTAGCAATGACCTATTTATTCCTGCATGTGCTTGGAGACCACAGGATCTCTGAACCACAGGTCAGTACAGAATTGAGTGCAGCTGTCAAGAAACTTTCAAGAGCATCCAAATTATTGCATGGAGGATTATGTGGTTTCGACTCTGCACTCCCTGCAGCTGAGTTGGCAAAATCCGCTCTAAACCCCAAATTTTGAAGCAAGACTATAAGCATTGGTTTTGTGCCAGCTAAGGTAAATCTATCTTGTAAGTAAGAATCTGGCAGATGGAGCAGTCCTTAGGAAATTAGAACTCCATAGTCTAGCAATTAGGTAGGTATTAATCAGAGACTAATAAACAACAATATCATGCTACATATAGAGCAATGTTCACAGAAAAGGATATATCATAGACCCATAGTAGACACAGATGGCAGGGAATTAGACATGCTAACAAATTCTTCTCTTCCATCCCAAACCAGAACTAGCTACACCTTAGCTAATATTGGTCAAGGATGTTTATTCAACTAACATTTTAAGAACTTTGTTCATGTATTCAAGTAACTGCCAAAAATCCAGTTATGGACAAAAGTATGTATTTGCACCAATACTCATTTCACATCTAGGCAAAAAGCAATTTATAGATATCTTTTCTCTGAACCCTTTAAAGGACTGATTGAATTCACTAAAGGTACCAGCAAGGGAAGATTAGTGTGAGTCTGTATTTTAGAGGGGACTATCCAGAACAAATCACTGCTGTACCCTGGCAGACAGTCTTTCATCGGAAAGAGTTGCAACAGAGAAATTTCTCCCTCCTACTCCAACATGACTGATAACATTCCAACCTTACAACTATCTCATGCAGGAAAGATTTTGCAAATATAAGAGTCATCTTTATATTTTTAAGTAGCCCATATTGCCATGCACTGGCATTGAAGTTTTGAGAACTGGGGTTGTCAGAATTTTCCTAATTCTCTGCAGAGACTTTTTAGCTGCTTTTAACTTTTATGGATATTGTTATTGTTCTAATCATTCCTTCATAAAAGCTTAGAAGAGGGGAGATTCTTCATTTGAGAACACTCTAATAGTTTGAGATTCAATAAATTTTTAAATTAGGACTGTGGGCAACTAGGGCAGCTTAAACAAACTCTAGAATCAGACTAAAAATTGAGAGGGCATTGCTAAAATATCCTGGAAAATCTTAACCATTAAAAATCATCACCAATGTTTAAAAGTTGTTCCACATGAAAATACTTTTGAGAATAAATGATAGGAAAGGCCTAATCTCAGGTATAAATCAAAAGTTCTGCAATCAGAAAGTAACCTATGCTACCACTGAAAGAGCAAAGAATTAATTTAGGCACTATTTATCCTAATTAGAATATTTCTTACTTTGTTTACTGGGTGTTATCAAGACACTGACCTGAACAAGTAAAAATTAATATCAATGATCCTTAAAAACATAGAAATTATCATATAATGACAATAAATAAATCCTGATGCATTCGGAATCCAGTAACTTGTAACTACCAAGGTAAGAATCAAAGGCATATACCTCATAGGTGTAGATCAGACTAGAATGTTTGTGATTCAAAAAAGTGCATAAAGGTGTTTCATTTTTACAGATTACATTTAGTTATCAAAATGCCACCATCAGTTTCACCTATTTTTATATAAGCTGACTATTGGCATAACAGATTTATACAGGGGGAATTGAATTTTATTACTGCTATAGCTGAAGGCAGACCTGTCAATATTCATAAATCAACACCCCTTTAATATAACAGCTGATCAGCACAAATAAAGAGAAAAATCCATGTGGAAATTAATCTATTACCTAAATAGAAATCACTAACTGACCTCAATGAGTAACAATAAAACCAGTGTGGTGTATTGTATCAGGCTGATTCGACCTTGTCAGCATTCTGGTTTCTATATGCTGCCAGGCTCAGCGTTTCTGTTCCTCTGTCCCAGGTTTGAATTTGAAACCAGTCTTTCCTAAGATTTCTGTGTTGACAATGATGAATTTAAGAAGGGACAAGGTTTGAGCTTTTCCCTTAAAAAATGTAGACTGAATGCCTAGGGTAACACAAAACCTTTTGATGCACTCGAATCTTGAAAACTATTCAGAACAGCAGCTTGAAAAAAACAAATTTACTCATCACAGGAATTTTCTATGGCCTTCTGTGCAGTATAACAAAATGTTCCAGTTTTCATCAACGTTATCTTGCAGCCAACTAATGAAAAAATCTATGAATGTTCTCAGTCAATTCAAGCATTTAAATCAATTAAAATGATGGCTAACACATTGCAGTAAATGTGCCTTTGTGAAATGTGATTTCTAGTATCTGTAATGAACAAGCACCTTTACTGCCCAAAGAGAGTTAAAAACCAAGCAAAACAGTCACAACTATGGCAAATTGACTGGCTCTGTTACATTTCTCTCATTATTAAGTGTGTTGACCAACTTACAGTTTAGTTGCATTGTTTGCACTGAGGTCCCCTTCCTGAAAGCAACAAGGATATGTAAACATTTTTGAAGTTTAATTAAAATGAGATTTAACATACTATTTTCACAATTTCCTCTTAAGATGTGTGGGAAACTACACAAACAGATGAACTTGGAAAAAAAACCCATGGTCAATTATGTTGGTAGTCGTAATAAAATACCTAACATTGAAGACCTACCTAAAAATAAATTCTGCCTTTATTGCTTTCCAAATGGTACCATCAACTTTGCATATAGATGAAAATATAAATGCTGTGAAAGTATTGATCTAAGGGGGGAATCAATATATTTCAAATTAATATTCTGTGACTGAAACATACAACTATATTCCTCCTTCAGACTACAGTGAATATAGATATCAGATGAACTGTAACAGTAAGTTATCTTTATAACCCTCTGTCCACTGAAAAAAATATTTTAGACCAGAACTAGATCTAAAGTTATTTTGGTAGGGGGAATTTAATACAATATTTTTAGTGTGTCCTGTAGTTAGATCATATTGGAAGAAGCAACAACTCACCACAGCAGTTCATTAAGGAAAGAAAGCACAATCATTGCAGAGGGTTTTACCACAGATCTCAGCAGAAAAAAATGTTTATTTAATTTACCCAGTGAAGAACTCTCTTGGAAAAAAAATCCTAAATGACAAATGTTCAGAACTGAAAAGAACAAACCCATGAAAGAGTTTGACATAACAAAACAGTGTAGACTAGAAAATGTGGACCAAAAAAATCAGGTATATCTTTAAAAGACAATGGGATATGTTTAGACCATTACACTTGGTATATCAGGATGTTTATGTGTAACTCACTTTGGAAATAATTTATTGCTTCTATTTTATTTTAATATGTAATAGACTGGAGCTTCTTGGTACTCTGTGATTTCTGACACCCATCTTTGCTATTTACAGTGGACAAATAGATAATGCACAAGCCTTTTGCAACAGAAACCATTTGGATGGTTCTGTAATGTATTTTTCAGAATGTAAGTCTATTTTCTGTTGGTTTTGAAGTTTTAAAAAGAACCATAACACCCTATAGGAATGGATATAATTGATCTAAGATTTTCTTTTTAGGAGTTAAAATATATGTACAAAAGAATCAGAGAAAATCCGAATAAAAAATCTTCTCTCAAATTTGTTGACACTGTTCAAATTATCCTTTGTTAGCAAGCATCTTATTTCAAAAGTCTATTCCAGTGTATTGTCTACATGTGCTATGGTATTGAAATGAACCAGGCATATGGAGCACAATTCTCTCAGACAAGTCTTAGCTATGTGATGCTGGATTCAGATGCTGTTGCAGGACAGTTTTATATATAAGCATCCCGCTTTTTTGGACCTAAAATTATTGATCAGCAGACTGCTGCTGCCATACTGCTGTAAAAGTTATACCGACATATAGAGTCCCTTTTGAAATGAGGAAGGATGTGAAAATATACATTCATATCTTGATATAGCCAGCCATGGTTATCTATTTGTTGTCCTACATGGAGCCCAAGGCCTTTGAAGCCAACAGCAGAGTTTAGTTAGGCTGGGTATGATATGTGAACAGAAGTCACCTACAAAGGTATCTTTTATTTCTCTCTTTGAGCTTCCAGAGTCTTAAAGGAGTCTGATACTCCGCTTTGCAAAGGAACTCACTCACATTTGTACTCACTCACATTTGTACTCACTCACATTTGTAAGTGCTAGACTCTCAGATGTACAGAAGAAAGACCTCAGCTTTCAGTTAAATACTGTTCTCAGAAGCGATTTATAATCTTCAAATAAAAGATTTGTTATGCTAGAGGTGTAATATGAACAGTAGAAAGCATTCCCAATGAAGACTGATGAGGAGCAGGAAAAGGAGGGGGTGTCGCCCTCTCTGTCAATGACCTGCTAAAGTGCATGGAGCTTCACCTGGGTTTGAATGAGGGGCTTATGGGTCAGGATTAAAGGCAGGGCAGGGACAGGCAATGTTGTAGTGGGGGTTGGCTACAAGCCACCCAACCAAGAAGACTGAGCGTATGTGTCCCTCTATAGACACACAGGAGCAGCTTCGTGTTCACAAGCCCTGGGCCTCCAACAACTTCAATATCTCTTGGAGAATCAACACAGCAGGGCACAAGCAATCCAGGAGTTCCTGGCACGTGTTGATCATGATGAACTTCCTTCTCCAAGTGACAGAGGAGCCAACAAGGAAAGGTGCTTTGCTTGACCTAGTTCTGACCAACAAGATGGAGCAGAAGGAAAAGCTGGGGACTGGGAGAAGGTCAGGTTTGAGATCGTCTAAGGAACCTGAAGGTACATAAGTCCGTGGGACTTGATGAGCTGCATCCAAAAGTCTTGAGGGAACTAGCAGAAGAAGTGGCTAAGCCATTATCCATCCTATTTGAGAAGTTGTGGTAGTTCAGTGAAGTTCCCTGGCTAGAAAAGGGGAAACACCACCCCTTCCACACACCCCATCCATTTTTTAAAATGGGAAAAAAAAGACTTAGGAAACTACAGAGCAGTCAGTGTCACCTCAATGCCTGGCAACATCATGGAGCAGATCCTCCTGGAAACTATGCTAGGGCACATGGAAAATAAGAAGATGATTAGTGACAGCCAACATGACTTCATTAAGAGCAGATTTTGCCTGAAAAATTTGGTGGCCTTCTATGATGGGGCTACAGCACTGGTGGATAAGGTAAGAGAAACTGACATCATCAACCTGGATTTTTTGCAAAGCATTTGACGCTGTCTTGCATGACTTCTTTGCCTCTAAATTGCAGACACCTGGATTTTACAGGTGGATCACTCAGTGGATAAGGAATTGGCTGTGTGGTTGCACTCAAAGAGTTTCAGTCAACAGCTTGATGTCCAAGTGGAAAACAGTGACAAGTGGGATTCCTCAGCGGTTGGCACTGGGACTGGCACTGTTTAACATGTTTGTCAGTAACTTGGACAATCAGATTAAGTGCACCCTCAGCAAGTTTGCCAATGACAGCAAGTTGTGCAGAGGGCCTGGAACAGGTTGACCAGAGATGTTATGGATGCCCTATCCCTGGAAGTGTTCAAGCCCAGGCTGGATGGGTATCTTGAGCAACCTGATCCAGTGAAAGGTGTCTTGTCCACAGCAGTGCGATTGGAACAAGAAGATCTTTAAGGTCCCTTTCAACACAAACATTCTATGATTCTATGACTTAATTCAAAGAAGGAAACCAATATTATTCTTGAAGCCTCTATTGGTTCATGGATCAGCTTTAGTCCAGAGTCATGGCTAGACTTCTAATGCTCAGATTTCTGCTCTGAAACAGACTGTGTACATAATCCTACTGAGTAAGAATAAAACTCAGCTGTCAGTCTGGAATGAAAAGATAAGAACTTTCCATTTTTCTCAGCATTTTGACAAAATACTGATGTAGTGTTATGCTGGTCATTTGGCATTTCTGATATGCAGCTTAAGGCATCTCTTTCTCAGACTTTTGAGCAATGTTACAAATACCAATAGCTAAAGCATACTTAAAAGTGGCTTACAGACATTTGGGAAATTTAAGGGATTTACTTTTAATAATAAGGGAAGAATGCAGTTTCATTTTTGACATGAAAGAACTCAAAGTGTCCCGACTCCATTAGCCTCCTACGATCAATTGTCAAACTTTTGGGATTTGTTTATATTATAATTGCATCCAAGGACTGTAGTCAGGACTGCACTTTTGTTGTGTCAAGAACAATGTCAACAGATAGGAAGAAATGGCCTAAGAATAATTTTAGTCTAGGTTAAAACACAGCTCTGTACTGTAACTTACGCAGTAGGTGCAGCTTAGGTAGAGTTTTCTGTCTGTCCCAAGTCCTCAAGTGAATACTGTGGACTGTAGCCACATGGTCAGTTCCTGTACACTAAAGTGAAGCACTTAAATACAGCAGGGTCTTTCTCTAGAGGACTGGAGTCCCCTCTCTCCCTGAACACTTAAGATTTCTGTTTCAGAGGAGCCTTATTTAGACCTTAAGAGCAAGGATTAGTGATGATCTTAAATCAAGTGAAGTGACTCCCTGTTCATGTTTCTTATGTACTTATTTGAAAATGATGCATTCATGTGTCTTAGTAAACATTCCATCTTTACATTAAAGTAGAACTCTCTGTCCACATGGCACTAATACACCACAGCTGGTGCACTGTGAATCCACATTGCTGTGGACAAACACTTACTATTGCCCAAGAAAGTAAATCCTTATAGAAACAAAGAAAAAGAAAGAAGGAAAGAAAAAATATGATTAAGTTTACTGTCTGCATGAGCAGGACAGCACAGCCTAGCAGAGTAAGATGCAGTTCAAAATTATCTCATCCCATTCCACATCTAGATGTTTACAGGCACATTAGGGAGATGAATTCCCTCTTTGGTGAACGAAGATCCACTCAGTAGAAGAATACTTTTGCTAACACCAAAATCCCCTCCCTCACTTGGCTGGTGATACTTTGCCTGATGCCCTCCTGGCTGCCAGGGCACTGCTGACTCATATTCAACTTGTCATCTAGCAGAAGCCCCAGGTTCCTTTCCTGGCGCTTCTTTCCAGCATCTCATTCCCCAGTCTCTATGAACATCAATAGATGCACAAAAATGGAGAAACTAATAATTCACCTTTCCCTCAAGAGCAAATCTTAAAGGACTAACTTTCCTGGTATTAGAAGCATCAAGAAAAACAGAAGCAGCTTCCCAATCACTGGAGATGGAGAGCACATGGTTCCTTTTATATTATTTCCATGTATTTATAACATGAATTTAAAATGTTTTGCGAATGTGAGTAAATTTTTCACCGTAAGAGCAAAAGATTTTTTTTCCCCTACCATTGAGATAGGAAAACCATTATAAGATCAGCAAAACGAAGGATGCTAGGGCTGGTCCCCTCCTTTGCTCTGGAGTGCGTGGAGAGAAACCTAGAATTATGGCCTTATTCAGTGCCCCAACAACATAATGTACGGGATATCCACATCTTTGCTTAGTCAAATGAAGTATTTAGCTGGAGCAACACTCTGCTTCCACTTCTACCTTTTAAAGACTTTTCTTCATCAGACATTAACACATTCTTCAGCTAGCAAGTTTTGTGACTGGGGAAGAAAAGAGGGAAAGGAAAAGGACAAAACAGTGTTCTCACTATAAAGACAAAATTGTTCAAATGTGTGACATTAAAGTAATTCTAAGTTTCAAAATGTCTCTTCTCTGGAGCCACATTTTTATACAGTCTCTGTTTCTCTGTTTCAAATGTTAAAATAAATCACTGTATCCTCACATCTAACTAGGTACTGCTTTACTGGTATGCCGTTGAGTGTCTGAAATATTCTACATGATGCAGTCAGGATAAATTGCAAACTGTTATTTGGAACTAGACATTGAGCACTGGACTGTTTTCTTATTTACTGCTTTACTAACAGGTTTTCCAATATCAAGACACACTGAATAATTTTCAATTACATATATATTTATAGAGGAAGATCATATCACTATGAAGGCAGCACAATCCAAGAAGGACCAGAGAAAGGGATTTTTTAAACAATAAGAATTCCAGAAATTGTATTTTCACTATTTCCTTTTTAATTGATTTCTTACCTTTGAATTAGAAACTGGGACTCATCCAAATTTTGATTACACTTCCCTGGAGACTTCAGCTTTCCTTACAAAGATATTTGATTTTTGGATTACCTCTAGGTCTTTTGTATCACTTGATGCTGTTCCTCCCTTATATTCACTCTCAACATACACTTGTTTGACAACTGGGGCTTATAACCAAGTCGAAAAATCCCTAGATTGACATGTACTTGGGACCCAGTGGTGGGTTTCAGAGAGTAAGCACAGGTAAATCACAGAATCGAAGAATATTCTGAGTTGGAAGAGACCCACAAGAATCTTTGAGTCTAACTTCTGGCTCTCCATCGTGGGTTTTACCAGGGATCAATTTTTTCTCGAACTCCCCTCTCCACACAATTACTATAAGTTGAGAGAGGTTTTATACAGACAAAATAGAGGCTTGACATAAGGGGTATAATACTAACATTATTACTAACAAGATAAAGACTAAGGAATAGTGTATACTACAACAGTTCTAATTAAACTTTCTCATCTTATGAAAAGAATGTTAGGTTGTTATTTTTAAGTTCAGTTCGTCTCAGGTTTTCCAGTCTTTATTCCCTCACCTTAGGAAGGCAAGGGAGGGCGAAGGTCCTCGCTGTGGGCTTGGGCGTTTGGCTGAGTGCCAGGTCCAACAATAGCATTTCTCCCCCCTTTTCCAGGGGGAAAAAAGGTTCTTCCTTTTGAAACAATTCAGTAGCATTGTAGGTTTCTCTTCTGTTACCTTTAAGGCAACAACTCTAATTTGTTGCAGTTGGAAGTCTCTTTCTCTCTCCCTCTTGACTCTGCTGCATGTCAGTCTCAGGACTGGACATGCCCCTCCTCCTTTTGGGACAGGACCAGAGGCTGGGAAGATACAGCCGGACTCCTGAGGTCTTCCACGGCTTGTAAGGGACGCTTGCGCCACTATAGTCTGTACCACAGTTATAGCGGATAATGGCTTTGAGTCCTTTCCCCTGTTCCTGTGGGGTCCTTTCTATGGCTTGCAGAAGGACACTTACTTTACCATAGTCTTCAGCCACGACTACAGAGAATGGCTTTGAGTCCTTCCTCTGCTGCGTGGAGGTCCTTTCCCACAGAAGATAGTCCTAAATAGACCTCTCCTTTGGGTCCACGCACGACAACAGTTCTTTAGTTCTCTGCTGTCTTTTAGGGTCACAAGTGAGCTGCTGGGGGGTCTGTTGCACCCCAGTTATCTTCTACAGGTAGCAGGGGGTTTGCAACTTTCAGTCTTTTCCCTGCTGGAGGGAGAGAGAGGGGGGAAAAACTCCCCCCTTGCCTCAGCTCTTCTCCTGCTAGAACTGACCTTGAAGCTGCAAGTCCTCTCTGCTCTCCCTGTAACCCACAACACTCTGCACAGGACAACCCCAAAAATCATGTGTCTGAAAGCATTATCCAAACATTTCTTAAACTTCATATTTGGGCAATATAGAATTCACTTCTTTCTAATGGCCTGGCCTTGGAATATCTAACAGGCACATTTCACAATTTCACTTTACTTGTCTCTGTCAGAAACTTATCCTGAAATAATAAAGTAATAAAATAGCTGATTTAGCTGACAACAGCCTACACTTTTATTTTGTAAATAACTTCAAAACCTCCTGCTTTAAGGCATCATTTTCTGCACCAGTTTCATAGTATACTTGTCATCCATTTCTGATGGCATTTGTATTCATTATATTTTTTTCTCACATTTTTTTCCTCTCTAATCTTTGCTTTATTTGATTTCCAGTACCATTCTTCTCCTAAAAATCCCTTTTTATTTGTTTTAGTAGTCACTGCCTCTCACATGTACCCTCTTACGTGTCTCAAATTAGTTTTAATTACTCACACCTTTCCCAAGGGCCTTCCTTTCCTCCATGCACTTTCCTCCTTTATGCAGGGAAACAATACTCAGACTAACGTTCAGGAGATCTCATCCTATAGCGATGAGGTGACTTGGCTACTCTTTTCTCTGAAGGAAAAATCATATAAGAAGCTCTCTTCCTAAGAGACTGCTTAAATAGTGAACAATACCAGCAGAAATTAATTTAAAGTACAATTTCTACTTTGACTAACTCCCACCTGTGTCAAAAACTTATGTTTGGAGAGGATGAATCATCTCTCGGAGAGTTTCTTTGCTCTCTGCTGTCTGTAGGTGGGAAACCAGATGATTAGCCTAGAACAGCTGTCTTACAGAAGAAAAGGAAAAAATCAGCAGGCAAAGCCAAACCAATGCCAGAGGTTAAAAGTTCCTTGCCCAAGTTGAAGCTCATCACTCCAAACTTTTCTCTTAAGGAGAACAGGCAACTCCAGAGGAATAGTTTGTCTCACCTGTTATTACCACCATCCAAGGATAAGTGGAATTGCCTTCTGAAGGAGTGTCGTATTTGACTACAGAGTGAGGGTAAGGTGCTAAGATTAGGTCCTTAAGGGTAACTTTTAAAGAGGATATAAATGTTGAAATAGGTATGTTACCACAGAGCATGTATGAGGGTGAAAATAAAAATGAGTAGCACTTCTGCATTATATTGCACACTCAAAGCACCAGTAAATTTGAGTGCTGTGAAGTTCTCCTAAGGGTGTGAGTGACAGCACAGGCTTCATTTTGGGACTAGCATCTGGGACTAACAGTCTTCATCACATATAGCTCCAGAGTCAGGATGATCTCCTTGGAGCTCTCAACCCATTTGCTACTGCTTGCATTACTTATGTTCAAGACTCAGGAGCTATCAAAATTCAGACAATGATGACAAACATCCAACCCATTAATGAAGTTTATTCTTTTTTCCTAATACATGATGTTAAGGATAAGAATTATTTACGACCAGCGTGCATGCAAATCAGTAAGGAAGCATTTGTTTCCCTCATGAGTGACTGAAGTGACAAAGATGCACTTTGAAATATGTTTGAAATGTTGTATGCTGCTACTGCACGTTCTCACCACACTCAAAATAAGAGGTTAATTGCAGACAGGCTGGAAAATAATGAGATAGCATCACCATTTATAAACATAGTGTACAACATGAACTCTGACTACCTTTCAGTGACAGCTGTAGTATGGTAAATGAGTATGACAACTGAATGAGTAATATGCTATTTCATTCTGAATCCTGTACAAGGTCTTTTTCTTACAGCTTGTGATCATTTTCCACTCTCTATAAGAGAAGAAAAGGAACCATTATAATATATAACAAAAGCAAATATCAGTATTAGGACATCAAAAGAAGACTTCCGGCTTTTTTGAACACCAAGTTATGTTTGGGACTCAGGGCAATAAACAATGGCAGTAAATGCCATTGCTATCCCAAAAGTAATGACTTACTTTGCTATACAGGGCACAGAGGAGGCTGTGGCTTGAGCATCAAAACTTCTAGTGATACTAGTATTTGACTTATCTGTATTTTACCCTCATTTCTGAATGATTCAGAACTTTTTTATTATTTATTTATTGCATAGCAGTTCACAGACAGAGTTCTTCTACCATTTTGATCAGAGACATTTTCAACACAGTAGTCTGTGCTTATAATTCACTGTGACAGAGAAAATCCCAAGAGTTTTCTATTTTTACTGGGGAGGAAAGATACAAACTAGTTGGTTACAGTTAATTTATCATGTGTGCAATGTGAATGTTTACATCATCCTAGCAATAGCATGAACAACCAAACTGTGCCTGATTTATAACTCAGTTCCAGATGGTTTTCAAATTGAATATATCATGAAGAAAGTGGAAAAAGAGAATTGTTTTTATGTCTAAAATACATTTGAATAAGAAAAATTCTCCAACAGAAAATCTGTTATCAGAGGTAGTTTTTACTATCTGCATAAGTATGGCCTTGATTAATGAGCCTAGAATGTATCATGTGAGCTGTCAAAATAGGAGGTGGCTATCTAGTAACTGTTTAATGCCACTAAAATTTTGGCATAGACAACCACTTTGAATCTGTTCAGAGGACGAGACAGTGAGAAAAACCCTCACAGGAACAAAAGGCAAAATATTTCTTCTTTATTCAAGCCTATAAAGACTTTGGCTTGCACAAGACTCATAATAAACACAACACAGATTTTTGATTAATATCTATCAGTATTACAATAGTACTGAGCTTCCTTAATGATCATTGTAGCCTTTCAAAACCAAAAATGCTTAGTAGTACTATAGTCATCTACATATAAAAGGATAAAAACCCCCAGAAGAGAATGAAAGCATATTTTCTCTTGTTCAGTGCAGGATAAGTGAGGCAAAGAGGAATTAAATGACTGAAGCAAATCAGTAAGTATTGCAAATATAACCCATGAACGGAAGCTTCCTCTCTTCCTAACTCTGACCCAAAACCCAGGTCCAGGATTATAAATATTCTCCTGGAGGACTTCAAAACAGTAAGCCACATTTTACTGATGGATGAGGAAGCAGCATGCAGCTGAAGGAAGAGAACTTCAGCAGAAAACCTATGTACAGCTCTAAGGTAGGTGTCTCAGCAGACTAAATCTATCCCATTGTGTCTTCATGAAAAGACTGATGAAATGTCCCGTTGCTGGACATGGGAAGGAGGGTTGTGACTGTCTCAATTGATAGGAGGATAATCTAGGCCATCCTGTCAAGGCAGTCTGCATCCTTTTTCATGGCAGTGCATGCTTCAGGACACAAATCCTCCCTTTACTTCCTGCAGGACATTATACACACGGATTGCACAGGAGAGAAGTGTGCCTGTGTCCCACAACACTGGGAACACCTGTTTCTGAGTCAGGCCTTGTTGCACTTGTCTGATTGATGCTCTGGGCACCTTTCCCCCACATTCTGCAGAATAATCTATTCTGCATTATGATTTAAAATATTTTCTGAAATACAGATACAGTATGGCTTTCAGCCATTGCAATATATACAGAAATATTAAAGGGGCTTCCAGTAATGGATCTATGCTGATTAGCTTTTATTAAATTATACATTTTTGAGCTTTCCTATCTACAAGATGGCTGAAATCAGATTTTTAGTATTGTATTCAGGGACAATTTGGGGTTTAGTTGTTCTTCTTTTCTTGTCTGACTCTTGGGAACTTCATTTGCAGTTTTCTTTCCTGTTGTACTGTCCTTTGTGCTTAATGAGTTACCAAAATCTTCCTCACTGGTACTTAAATTCCCTCAGTGCTTCTTTCTGTGTAGCCATTGAGATACTCAGCCTTGCAAAAATACATAATTCTCTACTAGTTGATTATGATGTCTTTGGATTTCGGCATTTATTCGATGTTAAATTACAGCATTATGTTTTGCTAAAAGTTAGGGAAAGCAAATTTATGTTGCAATAGAGTAGCTCATTTGTGTTTTGTTATGCTAGTTACTAAGAAAAGGAAAAGAAAAGTAGTCCCAACTTTGGAAACTGAGTCATGAACTGCAAAACATAAAATGCAAAAAACCCATTTCACTGTATGAACAGAGCATATGGGATTTGCTGTTCTTTGACAACTTTGTGTCTGTCCTACTTGTGATTGCTAGAAATGCTTTTCATGGTGCCCTGTGCTCCTTCCTCTCTTTTGACTGTCAAAAAACAAGCATTACAAGATTAATTTGAAAAAAAATCATTTCAGAGGACATATGTTAATCTTACATATGACCTCTATCTACCACCATCTTTAGCAGACTGGAGAGAGTGCAAGTGGAAAGACAAGAGTACCAGAGATGAAACAAAGGTAACTGAGTTCCCGACACAGGTATTGAGGCATTGCATGATTCACAGACCCGTTCCCCACAGCCTATTAGCAGGGTTGTGCCAGCCCAGCTCTGTGGCACAGCCCACCATATGGTAACAAAAGAGTTCAAGCCATTACAGCTCATACCAGGGAGGTATCAGGAGGAGGTAAAAACGCTGTTTATTTTTAATTTGTAAGGATGTGGTATTAATTCTAAAATCATATTCCCTTTAAAGTAGCTAAGCAAGCTATTACCTCTTATCTCAAGGACTACTTGGAGGTAAAAATGATTTATAAGTTTTACACAGTAATTTATTTTTTTCTTCTCTTTGCTATAGTATTTTCCTATTTTCTGTCATCTATCTTTTTATTCAACTAAATGGCATGTAATTATTTGCACTTACTACCTGGACAAAGAATGAATTCTCTGTAGAAAGAAAAAGCTTATAATGTTTCCTGTGAACAGCACTAGCTTTTTATCATGCCAAAGTGGATACAGAAAGTTTCTCTAGTCAATTATTCACTCACCATCAGCAACCACCACAATTGTGCTCTTTTAGAAACACGTGGAGCTAACATCTTCTGGGTAATAGAAAATGGATTTCCTTGTTCTGAAAAATGACCATAATGAATTTGAAATCTTAGTAGAATAGATACCCTGTGGACAGCACTTTCAACTAACCACTGGAAAAGGTGTTACAAAAACAATAATAATCAGAGATCATTTCTACAGGAACCAACCAAACCTGTCATTTAAAGGCATATGTGCTGGGCCAAATGCACAGGATAATAAATTGCTTTTTCAGGTTGTGTCTTAACACACCACTGAAAGTCTTTTAACGATCTCTCTCTAGTGAACCACCTTTTCTTCAGTGTTTATTTCCAAAGGCGTTCTCTGATATTGCATTTGTTACGATACCTTGGGGGACACAGTGTATCAGGGTGATTCTAGAGGTCCATCATTTCACAAAAATACACTATTCAGAGTTCCCAGAGTACATATGCTGCCCAGAGTTATTAATGACAGCCAAAGAGAATGCTTCCATTAGGATACATCAGTGGTATCCTTTGCCTCTGCTCTCTGCTTCTTGAATTTTCCCTAAAGATTGCAATAAAAAAATACAATTTTTTCTTTGCATTTATGTCAGTAAGAAGACCTTGAACTATATGTCAAATCATGATCTTCAAAGGGGGTGTAAGTACCTCTACTTTAGTGCATTGATGATGACCTTTTTTAACATTTTGATTGCTCATGCCTCTGTGAAATTAGCATCTGTAAATTCATATATGCTACTACTTCAAAATACAGATACAAAGGTTAATATTTCTGGGAAATCCTTACAATATCTTTTATGAAAAGAGCAAAGGGATTTTGAGATGTTGTAACTAGGATAATAAGTTAGAAATATACTTGAAATTTTACTTAGAAATACTGTATTAGGTTAACTTAACAAAAGTGTCCTTTTTTTAAGGTATTAATGCTTTTTAAACCTTTTTCAACTGAAAAATTGTCAGTCATGTTCATATAGCATAGCGTCATTCTCCAAGCATGGCAGAGTGTAGGAATGCTGAAAAGGATATGATAACGATTCAGGAAGCCTAACATAATTTAAGAAAAAGAAGTTAGACATTTGAACTCATGTGACTCACTTGAGCGAACTGTTGATAAGACATTAGACAAGCTCGTTGTTGGATTTACAAGATAATATGCTTCATAGCAAATACAATATACAGAATAATAAAGAGAATGTTTGTACCAAAACCTGAATTACTGGATTCTAAAGACACAAGTGAAAAGTGATGTAAATCAGAAAGTTGTCCTTTCGTGTTATTAGTAAAATTTGCAGATATATAAACACTTTGGATTTATTATTAAAATAAAAACAATTATGAAGACTCCGAGGAGAAAAAGTGGTGTCAATACCCCACCTAAAAATAACGCTAACTTCCCATTTTGCTAGAGGTACAGCTGGGAAAAAATATGGCTTTGCTTTTGGCAAATAAAGAAAGATGTTAAGGAAGAAAATATAAAGGGAGAATGAAAATAGATGGACTTATAAAGAGCTCAAAAAGAGGTTTTGAAAGGCATCTCTGCTTGGTGGACGATTACAAACAAGGGGATTTTGCAGGCTGGTCAGCCTGCCAAAAGCTGGCATGACATATTAGTCATTGCTGCTCTCTCACTCAGCAAAAATTACTTTCCAGAATAAATAATCAGATACATTATTTTGTAGCTTCCTGTGTGTGCTTAGTATCATAAAGGACACAGACAATACACTGAGGGTTGTGACAAATGGTTTATAAAGCAATGATCATACTAGCCAAGTTAATTATATTACAGCAAGGCACACAGAAGAGCTATCTAGCATGCAGACCAGCTGCAGGCTTTGTGCATAGAAAGGCGTGGAGGTGAACAAAAACATAACTTCATGTTCTTTCTCAGAAACTGACTGCAGCAAGAGTGGGGAGACCAGCTCAAAGAAATGGAAGTAGAAGAAAATACTGTAATCCCAGTTAAGCTTCCATACTCTTAAAAAGGAGGTGTGAAACTCAGCAGTTCATAGGCCCTCTCTGTGCCATGACTAAGTGCACTAAAGATGAAGGAAGTAATAATTTGGTTTTACTTACACTGTAAGTGGTGAATCTCCTCATGGCACAGCATGGGCTAACCTCCCAGTGCCTCTCCCAAGGGGAGATGTGATTTGAGATAGCTGACCTTATACAGATGAAGGAGAGTGCTTTGGCTTATCTGTTTAATTTAGTGATGTTAATTATTGTTTGCCTAGGCCTATGATATAGCACACTTGGACTTTAAACACAGACAAGCCTTTTTCTTGCCGTACAAGTCATGCATAATAGGATCATACTGGAGACCGATTAAAATAAGTATGAGATAGATACGAAATACAATAAAAGAAATTTATGAGAACAAGTCTTAGAAATATGAAACACCATCTTATAACCATGGTGATGCAATTTACAAATGTTTGTCATTCACATGACCTACCTATTTTGTTCCCAGAACAGCTGGGAACCCAGCTGATGAGCAATAACGAGCGACACAAGGAGACTGGGCACTGCTGCTGTCATGGAGTAGAAAGGAGGATGGCAAAAAACTAGGAGCACTGAATTGTTACTGAACCATCATTTTGTTATGCTTACATCTGGCTTGATCATGTCCACTCATCAGAGACAAAAATCAGTTTAACCTTGAACTTCAGAGGAAAAAAGAGAAGTGATAAAATCAATAGAGAGTACTGGAACTGTGTACACCAAAGAGACCTCTGTGGTCATCCAGTCCCAAACCTTTTCAAAGGAGGCCCAACTTCAACATTTTCCCAGGTCATCCAGATAGAAACTCTACAAACTCACTGAGGAAACTTTTCAAGTGCTTAGCATAAACTCAAGCTGTGATTTTTTTCCCTTTTCATCTAACTGCAACCTGTACATGTTGTCTCTTGTCTTTTTGTTGCACACCTCTGACTCTACCTAAGCTATAGATTTCAAAATTGACTAAGATTGATGTGCTTCACTGTAAAGCATTTAGAGAACTGACTGAAACAATCTCAAGCAAAAACGACCAACAATTTTCAGGGTTCGTGGAGAAGAGATATGGTCCAAAAGACTCAAATGAGCAAACATATTGCAAGTTTTGAAGAAAGAATAAAGGAAGTGTTTGGGAGTTAGACACTAGTAAGGATGGAGTTTCCAGAAAAAAATATGGTAACAAATACTCAAACTGTGATTTATAGACACCTGGATGAAGACAACAAGATATAAACCAGCCAGCTTAGAATTTGTAGATTTGATTTAAGTGCTCCATGAGATAAAAAAGGAGGAGCAGGATATGTCATATATTCACCTCACAAAAGTTTGACACTTTTATGATATTCCTGAAAACAAGTTAGGAGAAAAACCTGTCAGACAGAGATTTTGATGAAAGATTATAAATCTAGAGTATTTGGAAACAAGTGAAAGTATTTTTTAACATTGTGTTGTCAAAAAGGAAGATGTGCCAGTGGAATTTTAAAGAGATCTCTCTTGATATAGCTACAGCTCAATGTTTCTGTTAAGAATTTTTACAGCAGAATATACCTATGAATTCTGCAGATGGCAATGAACTTGGAGCGGGTGAAAGGACAGGGAAAACAAGGGTTAGAATTTAGGATGATTGTGTAAAAGTAAGAAATAGTGCACAGTGAGCTCTTCAATAAAGATGTGAAAGGTGTTATGGTATAGATCAGCAGGCTGCGTGTGCAGAAGGTTGGGTAACAGTTGTGAAGGAAAGGACTTGAGTTTGAGAGGACGGTTTGATTTTAAATTGAGTATTAATGAATCCAGTCACACTATTAGGAAAAAAAGACAGGTACTCTACTAGAATATACATGCACACACATATATGCATATGTGTACATACAATAATAGAACCTACCAAATACACCAGGCTGCTCTCTCAGGGCAGAGTCTTTTTCCTCTCTCAGCCTTTAATGAGTAGTGTCCCCAGCAGAAATAAATGTGCTTAAAAAACCAAATGCAAATCAAGAATAAAGAGATCAAAGTAACAAAATTCAGCTTGTGGTAGAAAGGCTGGATAATTTCAGATAGATTTGTCTAAAGCCAAAGAACCTAGAGAACATACCTCAAACTATACAACGAAAATAGTAATCAGTTCCCTATATCTTTGAGTGGATATGAGATGAAGTAAGGAGCTGAAGCATTATGAGGAAAATCTCATAGTATGGATAATAAAACATAGGAGTAGGCTTGGAAAAGTTATGAGATAGACATTTCTGAAAGTCTTAATGAATAATAGGTTAGGCAAATACCAATCAAGGATAATATAGGCATGAAAAACCCTAGAGAAGGAGAAGGACAAGTTAACATCCAAAGGTATCATGTCACCTTGTTTTGCCTTAATGACCAAGGAAACCAAAAATTATTGAGACATCTATTATGTTCAAGTTGTTTCAGACTATTAAATATTACTTTTCTGAAGTTTATTATGGTGTTTGTTGCTGCTCAAAGTTTACCATGCTGAAGTAGCAGAGTAAGGTAGTAGCAAATAAGGACCTAAGTCTGGTTTCATCTGCTTAGACTGAGCACAGATAGGCAGGACTCTGTAATGAGGTAGTTTGAATTTTCCCTTACAGGCAAAGGATCTGGTGTCTAATACTGAGTAATGTACTCTAAAAGGTCTATAGAGTGTAGTAGTTAGTCCATAGTATTTGGGCTCATTTTCTCCTGTCTGACATATACTTCTTTAATGCATAAAGCACATCTGTGTATCTGAGATCAGCTCCACACCCCAGGATATGCTATCATTTTGTAGCATCAATATAATCTGAGAACATATAGTTGCAGTTCCTGCTCCGGCTAACAATTTTTTTAGGAGGAGGAGGAGTGAATGTCCAGTCCACAAAGGAGCTGGATAGAGAGAGGAATAGAAGGGTCTAGAATTGCTCTCTCCATCATAGGTGAGAATTCTTGGTAAAATAGACTACTGGGCAAAAGGGGACTGTAAGGCATCATCGGTTTTACAATACATCTCTGTTTGTAGTGTTTTAGGGTACATAGGGAACACTAGCCAGAGCAAAACACATGCCTTGGAAGAGTACCTTCTTCCTGTACTCCTTTAAGGGTGTATATAAGCCAGATGTCAGGCCACAGTCAACACCAGCTGAGCAGTGGTGCTTCTGAGTGTGCTGAGATAGATCTGAGACAATTATGTTTTCACGTGACATTTCAGGCACATTCAGAACTCAAAAGAACAGTTTAGTGGCAGTAGCAGCAACTCAGATTTTACACTTAAAATTATATTTGCTGAAAGGCTTTGGTTGCTCTAGCCTTTTGTTGATTTTTCCAACTCCAGTTGTGCCATGATATATTTTATTCTCCTTTGAATAATTATCCTGGATATTTCAGTAACACTAATTGTGCATGGTGCAGGTTCTGAGAAATACCATAATAACAGATGATATAAAAAAAGGAGTATCTCGTATTCTGCATAGTTTTATTAGTGTATATTAGTTGACCTTAGGTACAACCTAATTTAAGCTTCTTTCAATAACTACACTTTAGATATTATTAAATTAGAAGAAAAAAGTACTCTTAAGGTTACAAAAATGTTATAAAGGCTGAGAAGTGTTCAATACATAGAAAATGCCAAGATAAAGGATGCCTTTAGGTAATAAATTCAAGGTTACATTTTCTTCACAAGGGACTCCTTCCCAATTCAGCACAAGACACAATTTGGTTTTGCTTCATATACAAAATTTCAGTATTTTGTAGTGTCTTTTCACTATGTATTCCATACTGTTTTCAAACCTTTCTCCGAAGGCAGGTTTTAAATTCCTCATGAGCTTTTCTGTGGTACTTGTTTCAGTGTCTGAGGGCTTCACAAACTGTAGTCAGGCTTCTCAGCAAGCTCTGGCATGAGCACAACCTAGGAGAGAGACTAGAAACTTTTAAAAATAATGATATATCCTCTAGCTGTGGATATTGTTGCAATGACCTGGGCTCATCGTAATGTAATTTTTCAGAAACTTCATTAAATAAAGTCTCCTTTGTTAAAAGTAAGTTACATAACTCAGGTGGGTTTCAGCTGTTTAAAGGAGTTACAAGAACACCTGCAAATGAGACCACAATGACTTCAGAAAAGGAATAAGACAATTAGATGGAAGTTGTTAGAGTTATGTTATTTACACCTGGCACTCTTGGGAACTGTGTTTACAGGAATGAACAGTAAGTACTCCAGAACAAAACTGCTTTAACCATGACACCATGGGAAAACATCATTCCCAACTATTCAGCAGTTGTGGAGACACATCTGGAGTATTGTGTGTTGGCTTGGACCCTCCAGAAAAAAAGGGAGACTGTCAAACAGAGTGAAGCCAGTGAAGGGCTACCAAAATGATTAGGAACTGGAGCACATGATATGTCAGGAGAGGCTGGGGTAACTGCATTTTTTTAGTCTGGAGAGGAAAAGGCTAAGGGAGTCAGATCTAATCACTATCTTCATTCAGGAAGAGTCTGTCTTGCATTAGGAAAAATGTCCAGGAGGACAAGGGAGGTCATCCTTCCCCTCTGTGCTAGACAGGAACCCAGAAGATAAAATTTCAATTCAAGCATTTGTCACTGGTCAGAAGTAGCTTTAAATTGGTGATTCTAAATAAAAAACAGCCTCAGTATCTTTTTGCAAGTGTTTTTCTCTCCCCCTCCATTCTCTGTGGTCTTCACATGTTCTTGCACACAAGTGCAAAGTGACTTGTCACAGGTTACTCCTAGAGCCACTGAGACAACCTGTGGTGCTTACATTTTCTCCCCAGGTAACTCCCAAAGGCAGACTAGTGAACGGGATGGATCTTTGTCCTGACACACTCTACACCTACTCGGTTTTTATAAACTGTGATCATGCTTTGTGTCAGCTTCAAGTCATGTCTAAAGCAATAAAAGAGAGAAGATGTAGAAAAAGCCCTCAATCTTCTTCAAAGAAGGAAATGGCATATGCAGTCACATTTCTGAAGTGAGTAATCCCTTAGCCCAAGCCACAAGCATTGGCAGTGAAAAGCTGCAGAATGTATCAAGCCTTTCTGAATTTCAAATTTTCAGTCTCAATGAGCACTTAGACATCCTTGTGTCTTTAGCAAGGGATTTTTTTAAAAAACAAAATAATTTTCTCATAACTATGGAAAAACTAGTGTTCAGTCCTTGGGAACCTGGAAAACTGTGTCCTTCATGCACTGGTATAGAAACCTCTAAATTGCATGTGCAGAAACTATGGGTACTTCCCATATTTTCTGCTCATGAATAGATCAAAATATTTTCTGTCCAAAAATTCCTTAATTTGATGCAAAAGGTAACATAACCCAGTACTCTCATTGAGAGAATAACATTAATTTCATGTCATGTCTTCCAAAGTTTCTGCTCCATCCACCATCCTAAATGATTTTGTATTCAGAAGTACTTTTCCTCTTAGAGCTTTGTGCTGTATAATTGTGTAGTAAATCTTGTGCAGGATGTTGGTAGCTGTGCCTCAGGCAAAATTCCTGGAATACTGAGGTGACTTCACCTGGACTCCTAAATAGAGCAGTCTCTGGATGACAATAGTGCAGCATTAGCACTTTATATGGATTAATAAACTCCAGATTTATTCACACTCTTCAGAGTATTTTGGGTTGTTTATAGACTGTACCAGCAATGTTTGATCCACTTTTGAATGTCAGTTCTCACAATCCCATAGGCTGGAAAACAATGGAGATTTTGCAAACCTCACTGTTACATAAATCACATAAATATTGCAGTGAGCAGAGTTCACGGCTGTACATATGATTTCTTTGTAGAACCACAAAACTGATGCTTCAGCACTTTGAAATTTGTATCTGAGTAAGGGTATTTATGATGAAGAAAGTGTAGAGCCTCTGCAAAATTGATACCTCCTAAGAGTACAAGGTACAATCCCACTATGGACTGAAAAATGGAACCTACAAGACAGACTTTAGGCCACTAGTGAGTATAATGCTATATATTCATGGTTGTCTATTTTGTTAAGAGCTAGGATCCTAAATCTAGCCTAACCCAGCATTTCCAAGCACCGTTATACTGAAGCCACCAAGAGGTGATATAACTCTTCATGGAAACAGTCTTTGCTTGACTCTCAACAGATGAAAGTCAATATTCCTTGCACTATTTCTCCCCTTGTGCATTGTTCTTCCCAGGATAGTATTGCAGTGGCAATGCATGGCCATTGTTACTTTGGTTCTTAGAAATTTGCAAGACAGATGATGGGTCTCATGGTAAAACAGAGAGCTAGAGTCAATAGAAAAAAACCCAGAAATATCTAGACATAGCAGTGTAAGTGGATATATTTATTCTTTTGTCTTTAACTTACTATCCTGAATTGAAAAACGAAAGCCAGAGTGAACGGCTTACAGTTTGTCCTCTATACACCTTTAACAGAGAGAAAACATGTGGCTCTAGAGAAAGAGAACTGGGACCCAGGTAAGAAACTACTTTGGGAAAGCCAAAAGATGGATTCAGATCCATTTAAGTCTATTAGAACATCTATGTTTCTATCTCTACAACCACCATCACATCACCTGCTGCAAAAGGGTAAAGGATTAGATCAGGACTGTGTGATTTTACACATTTGCAGATAAACCAGAAAAGTATGTACAAGTAGATGTGGGTAACTAGAGTTTGGTTTTGTTGGTTCTTCTGTTGTTTTTTAAAGGGAGAGAGGAGTGTGAATGGTAGATAAACTACAAAAAGGACAGAAAGACAGAATGAATAAAGGAAAAAAAAGAAAAAGTTGTGGTGGATAATTATCTGAACAAACCTTTTCTTCCAATTAAATGTCTTTGCAATAAACAACAACCAAATGGAGATCCAGAAAGCTGGATCCAACAGATCCAGAAAGCCCCAATCCAACAGGCACGATTCTTAAGGTTAAAGTACATACCCCACTTAGAAGGTAGAGGTTGAACCTCTGCTAATTCGGACAGACTGCACTGAAATCAGCGGGCAGTTCCCACCATTGTGAGGTTGTGGAATCCGTCTCTCTCATTTGTTTTTTCATTTGGTTACTGTTTCATTTAGTAAAACAAGAGAAGGTATCCACACCTCCTCCCAGTCCGCTATACCCTGCAGATAACACTGCTCTCTCCATAACAAGCCACGTGCATTTCCAAGCACGAAAAGGATCTGAAAAGAATTGCATAAAAGAAAATGAGTGGTGGTTAATACCCCGTGAGACCCTCGTTTGGGTTCAGGGGCTTGACACCTCCATGCTAGGTAGAGGCATTGGAGAAAGAAAATATGTCAGAGGCACATTTTTTCTGGGAGTAAAGAGTATGGGCCAAAGTCTTCAGAAGTAGAAAGAAGAAACCCACCCGTCCTTTTATACAAAACAACTGAGGGATCTATGTATCTAAACAGGTACTGCTATCCATTTAATTTCATCTAGAAAATGGTTCATATTTAATTTCTACTCCTTGTTCAGAAGGGAAATGTGTATTTATTTGCCTTATAAAATGAGAACATGTGTTAAACTCAGGCAGTTGTCTGAGGTAGTCTAGATAGGAGTATTTTAAGGAACTTGAAGGCAGCTATTCTGTTATCTTGTAGCACACATAAGTGCATTAAAGCATTGTAAAAGGTAATTTTAACAAAAAAGTACAGTGGATGTTTAATTCCCATGAAATGGAATAACATTGTTCTCTACAAGTTCATAGAAAACAATTATCTGAGACTGACTGGTGTGATATAAAAAGGCTTTTCAGCACACTTTCACTTATATAGGCAATGCTGAGATGTTTACATACACAGTAGTTTGTCTTTACAGGAGGCCTCAATTATCAGCTACCTGGTTCATATGTATTATTTTCCTGCCTGAAACTCTGACAAAGATAACCACCTGCAAAGTTGAAAATAAATTTCAAATGCAAGATGATTTGTTTAAAGAGGTAGACATTTTTAAAATTTTGCCTCTAGTCAAGTAAGTGCAATTTTGAATGCAATTAATTTTCCCTGAGATCACACTTGCAGATATGAGCTACATAGAGCCTCTTTTAAAAGTCTTGTTTTGAATATGGATGAGTGAGAACCATTTATGCAACATGTACTGAAGGTCATTTAATTTTTTTTCAGAATTAACCCATAACTCCTGGGAAATGACACTGCATTCTAAATTAACATCAAACATCCCAGAGTACTATCAAGAGAAGATTCAACTCTGACCATAGAAGCTGTATGCTATTACGTTTCAGAAACCATTTTCTGTTATACCACAGGAAAACAACAGCAAGAAATTCTATCAGAGTAGCTATAAGTATGGGTATGGGAGTGACACCAGTTAAAACTAAAACACTCCATTTGAATATTTTTGTACTAAAAAGATTTTACTATTGTTAATCTTGTGAGTCTACTTGATTTGTTTAACTCATGGATCCTTGAAAGTTTGGGTTAATTTTCCTTTATGTATCAATATTAAATTTACAAAAAAATCCCTAATGCTGCAGCTAAAGCCATGCTGCAGCTTCTGGTCTTTGGGTTCTGTTTGGATAGCTAAACATGTGTAGCAGTTATGCATTGCTGTGCATCTTTTCTGGCTGAAAAAAAAAGTCTCAGAGAAAACTACATTACTTTCTGTTTCAAAATTAACAACAACAAAGGGAAACAGCTCTAAAAGCCCTGCAGAGACAAATTCATCTGCTTGGTGCAAGAATAATCATGGAAAATATCAAACTGAAAATATTTTGAAGAATCACTGCAACATGCAACAGAAGAAAGATGTGAATGAACTAGTTAATTGAACCCAGAGGTTTTCTGTTTCCTCTTACTACATATATTCATTGAAGCTTAATGTTTTTCCTGAGGTATTCTACATTTGAGATTTTTAACAAATGGAATTGTTTTTGTGAAGGTGAATGATATACTCTGAATAGGAAAGGAAAGGTAAGATTAGATTTCTGCCTTCATTTCACTTCATAAAAATGCTGGGCAGAAGCAGTGAGGACAAGAGTCTTTGAAGAGCTTTGTTGAGTATTTTAGATAACTGTAACGGAAGCATTAAGATTGGCATGAACAGAGACAGTATGGGTAGGTCTGGATGCAGGAGCACCCAAAGGAACAGAAACGCTGTAAGAGCGGTGCAGGTTGGTGGCACCCAGATAAACAGGTCATGGACATCCCAGCAAAGCATAGCTGTTTTCAGTTTCTCAGGACAACTAGAAATCCAGGGATAGACTACACTCAAACTAAAATACTCAAACAGTAAGGGTTCCCACCAAAGTGGGAAGATAAAAAACAGGCTAGAGCCTTAGGGTGCCCAAAGAAAGTGAGAAAGGATGGCGAGGAAAACCTGTGGATTCACAAAGGTGGCATGGGATGGGATGCGATGGGATGGGATGGGATGGGATGGGATGGGATGTGATGGGATGGGATGGGATGGGATGGGATGGGATAGGCAGGGAAAAATCATTAGCATCTCCTAAAGGGCACAAAGAACACTTCAAAGCTTGGCCACCCTCCTCAGCCCAGGTAGCATGGAGAGGTCTCAAAGTTGGTGTCCACCGGGAGACACTTCTCCTGGTGATTATGAGAAGTAGAGCGGGAAAACGTGAGTGAAGCAAGATTTCTTTTAAAATAAAATTACATTTTCCTCCTATAAGGGTTCACATGGAGCTTGTAGCAACAGTGTAGTATAATTATTTTCTTACAGCATAGACAAGGTGATCCTCCAGGTCCATAGACCAGTAAGACGAGCTCCCTCATGGAAACAACAGCACTGTCACCAAAACTGGTCTAGTTTACAAGGGGAAGAGATGGGTAAAGATACCAAGGGGTTACCTGAGGAATTGTCTCCCTGAAAATAACATAAAGCTTTCAAAATGTTGTGCTCTGCGAGGGAAAAAATGCATAATCAGTGTCCAGCTATGCATAGCCCAGTAATGTTATGGACTTGGCTGGGAGAACAGCTGCTGATGAGTGCTCTTGTCTGTCACTTCCAGGAGTTAAGGTCCCTAGAGCACTGCTGCACTGCACACGAGCAGAAGAATTACCTGCAGCCTTGTCACACTTTGCCTTGCTTTTGCTTTGCACTCAACAACCTTGTGTAAACTGTTAACGTAGTTTTGGGTGCTAAATGTTTAGTGCATTTATTTGTCAGATATCATGATGGTATTCAGGCTGATTCATCAGAAGCAACTTTCTTGTACTATTTTTCTATGGAATAAAACACCAAGGTTTGTATCACTAAGTAGAATCAACCTTGGGGCTGTTTTGAGATGTAAGCCAAGCAGGGAGGTACCTATGCAGTAGCAGCAAAGAGCCCCAAGAAAGAAGATTTTTTTGTCATGTACTCTTGGATCTGTCCCAGTTCTAAGGTTGCTGTGCTTAACAATAGTTTATCTTCCCAGGCTGCCAGTGTGCTTTTCACAACAGCAACAAGCAGTGTTGACTTTGGAGCATGAGGTGAAACCTCCTAACTGCAGCCTTTCCCCTGCCACCCCGCACAGCATGTTCCCTCCAGTCAAGGACCCCATCCACCCCCTCCTCTACCTGAGTGGCCGCTGCCTGCTGGGGCAGCATGGACTCTTACACAGCTCAATTTAAGGGAAAACTTGTTGTTAATGGGCTTGGCTGCACTGTGCACTGCCCCATTTCTTTTCAATCAAAACATTTTATTCCTTCAGGGAGTTTACATTTAACATGATAGCGACTTCGGTTCCTCTGCAGTTAATAAATGTATCCTACTGGTCCTGCTAGTCACTCTTGTACTGAAGAAATATACTTTGGTTGTTTTACATTTCAAGGCACATGGTTTGCTTAAATTTGCCAGCATTTATCTCCTCAAACCTGTTCTATATTCATTACATACTTGCATTTCCCCGACTTCTCTGCATTATAGGGGTGCTTGCCATTAAATATATTTCCTTGAATTCTGGTATCTTCAAAACACCTCAGGTATTTTCACAGAAATCATTTTATTTTCTTCCAAGTGAAGTTTATTAAAATATCCATTGCTACAGGCTGTAGTACATGGAATGGAGCCATATCTCATACTTAACAACCTTTTTCCAGTCATGCTACTGATAGCTGAATAAATTTAAGCCCTCTTTTTGACTCTGCTGATTTTTAGAGGTGGTGTTTCCCTTACTAACAGGGGTCATTTTTTTTAATGGCCATGGGTGTTCTTACAGGGTAGGTGATGAAGGATCATTTGTAACCGCTTATAAGCATAGAATTCTTAGTGCCTGTTAGGTAGCAGTGACTGTTCTGAAATACATGCTACTTTTCTATTAATTTCTCCAGCACTTTATCTTAATTATTTCCATTTTGTCTATTCTAGTTTCTCATTACTTACCAGCACAGCAAACTAAGACCTGAGGTACTTGGAGACTACTGTAAGGTTCATTAATCTGTAACTCTGGACAGTACCTCCAAAGTACACTTCTTGTCTCTTCTGCAGTGCAAAAGCTGCAAACCAAGCACCACACATGTGTCTCATAGGGATGTACTCAGTTGATTTCCTGTTTCCTAAAGCCCATGATTAACCAGTCCCAGTTAAGTTAAGTCCCAGACCTTTTCCCTCCAAAGCAGCCATGGCACCAAAGCATCATGTGGCTGTCACTCTATTTGCCTTTGCCTTTTTGGTGCAGAATACCTCTGTGTCAGCTTATGCTCTGCATTTCACCCCTTTGGGTGTGCTTCAGAGACAGTCAGTTCAGTCTGCAACAGAGAAGGATGAGATTACCATTACAGATACAAAATAATATTGTATTAAGGATTCTAATCTCTTAGAAGAAAAGCATACAAAACAATACCCAAACTAGGCAAATTTCAGCTGAAATTCTCTGTACTTTCTGGAATAGAAAAGATAACTCACAGAATAAGTGGTTTCTCCATACTCTAGATGCCTCTTGAAAGACTATTTCAAATGGGACTAAAAGTGCATAATCAGCATAAGCCAAAATGTATGCAATGTTATGACTTCTGCAGTGAAGAAGCTAAATCAGACTAACTGTTCTTTCTTTAGAATCTTGAAGGTATGTAAATTTTCTACACTCTTAGCCTGCTTTTCAGAATCCTTGATTACATTTCTTGTTATAATGAGTTGCACATCTTTTGGCCAAAAAAAATTTAATTTTGTTTAAAAGAAATAGGTAGGCATAACAGCAAAGAAACAAAATTCCCAGTTTCTTATGTGACTGCTGATTGTGAGGACCTGGCAAAAGAAAACTGAAGAATCTAAATAACTGGAAAAGCTTAACAATGTTTTCCCCTTGCTTTATTTGAAAATACGATTTTGAGAACAGCATTAAAATAAGTAAGAAACAGAAGAGAAATAAAAGACAGAGTTTAAGTACTGCAAATTGTGCATTTACTTTGTTTCTTTTTTTCATTATTTGTGTTGACTACAATTTTCATTAAAGTGAGACAGCAGTAGCTAGGACACTTCTTGAAGACTGTTCAAGGGATATTAGTTTTTGCTTTCAAGGACAGAAAATTTAAGCAAATGAAATATGATTTGTATGAGAGTCTGGATGGAAATAAACATATACTGTATTCCCAGTACCTATGTGACTAGGTAACATTACAAGGCACAGAGAAAGGAGAACCATAATGCAACATAATAAACAAAAGAAGCCAAAGGGGAAAAAAAAAAGGGAAGAAAACAAAGAACCTCAAAATCTGATATTGTTTCATGTCTACATCAGTTTATTTAGCTTTGCAAATTACAACTTTGACCTCATTGTTAACTTTGCCGAACAATTTGAAATGTGTGTCATCTTTTTTCTGTACTTGTATAAGCAGCCAATGAATCAAGACACTATGTCAAGGCAAATGTCTGCATTTGTATTAGGTATTTCACTTGCTTTAGTCCAAATAACTTTGGCGTATACTGACATCCAATATTCAAATATGCAATATAAATTTAATTTACAGTCTCTTGCATTTCTAATGCATGGGAAATTTTAAACAGAGTGCAACCACTTTAAATATTTATAAAAACTCCTAGGAATACAAAGTAATTGGATATTATAATTTGCTTCATACATAAACATGACAGTTAAAAGATAGGGAAAAAATAAGAGAGTTCTATCTCATGGCTTTATTAGTAAAGGTTGTTTGAAAGAAGTTTCAATATTAAACTAAAAAGAGTTTGTGAGAAATGCACCTGAAAGTTCACAGAAGACAGGACTCATAGGCATTAAAGGAGGGGGAGTGTGCTCTGGGCACCCTCTCTTCAGAGAGCCATGATTTTAGACATGAAGATGCACCTCAAGAGTTGCTCATTCCCTAAAGTAGAGCAACTAAAGTAAACGTGTTTTTTTCATGCCCTTGTCCTGGTTTAACCCCAGCCAGCAGCCAGTCCCCATGCAGCCCCTCGCTCACTCCCCCACCCGTGCAATCAGGGAGAGAATCAGAGGGGTAAAAGCCAGAAAACTCTTGGGTTGAGATAAAATTTATTAGGAAAAGCAAAGTCATACACACAAGCAAAACAAAACAAGGAATTAATTCACTGCTTCCCATAGTCAGGCCATCCCCAGGAGAGCAGGGCCCCATCATGGGTAATGATGACTCATCATTCCAAACATCCCCCCCTTTTTCTTTCTCCCCCTACTTTATATACTAAGCATGATGCCATGTGGTAATGAATATCCCTTTGGTCAGTTTGGGTCACCTGTTGTGCTGTGTCTCCTCCCAACCTCCATCAACTTCCTCAACAGTGTGGCAGTACGGAAAGCAGAAAAGGCCTTGACTCGGTGTAAGCCCTGCTCAGCAATAACAAAAACATCTATCTCTATGTTATCAACCCTGTGTTCAGCACAAATCCAAAACACAGGCCCATACTAGCCACTGTGAAGAAAGTTAACTCTAGCCCAGGCAAAATCAGCACAGCCCTATAAAACAAGCCACTCCCAATTGTCCCCATGGCAATGTGCTAGAGGTTTTCACAGACAGATGGAGTCAGGATGATGGGTGGATGACCATGGCTACCCTCCTGGGCTCCAACTAACTTCTCAGTGAGATTTTCCAAGTGTCATTAAAAAGGTCAGCCTTCAGCCTGATCTAATAGATATTGAATAGTTTTGTGTCATCTGTGGCATATGCAGTGTGTAGTTGTAATCACAGCCCTGCGGTGGATATAATGCCATGGGTTATTTAGACATGGAGAGAAGTTCTTACTTGCTTTAAGTCTTTAGGAAGAACTAAATGGCAAGTCCCCTGGCTCCCTTCTTCAAGAGATTAGAGGTAACTTGGGGTACTAAGGAGTGAAAACACATGTTCATGCAGCCTAATAGAAATGGGAAGAGAAGCAGGGTATGCCTGGGTCCTCTTTCATCATCTAAAGAACAGGCTAACAGGAAATAGGCTCATGGATCCCAACCAACTTTTGATAATTTGTCTGCTTCCGATGCTCAGTCTGATGCTTTATGACTTCAGGAGCTAGTGAAAAATAACAACAAAATAATAAAAATATTTTAAAAAAGCATTAAGAGTTCACACTTTTACCCTTACTTAGAAATAATTAGACAAGAGTGACTACACTGAGTCAGTGCATCTAATCCAGTATCCAACAGTGAACCTCACTTTAACTAAATAAGACCAGAGTAGGAATAAAAGTCTTTGCATATTGGTTCTTTACATACCAGGGTACCACAATGAAATTTAGCAAAATGAGTGGCTAAAGATGATCCAGTCTTCTGTTTTGCATATCTCCTCAAAAAAAACGTTGCTAGTATGCAAGTACAGTGAGACCACAGCCAAAAAACCCAAATCATGGAAATGGATTACAACAGGCATAAGACATAGGTTGCTAGCCAGGGGTAAAAAGCAAATCAGTGCTTCCCCCTCCAATAAAAAACAACAAACCAACAAACAGAAAAGGGCATAATAAACCCAGGGGATGATTGGAATTTCTTATGAGCAGCATTCCCCTCATTATTATGATGCTAGGACATGAGTTCCTTAGTGTTCTTGTCAAAATGAACTGCAAGAGAAGAAGAAAAGTGGTGTCTGTTTTTTCCCCAATGAAACAATTATTAATTGTTTTGTTCAGCAGTTAAATTACCTGATACAGTTAAACATAATATAAGGTACTGCACATAAGTACATATGTACATAAGATACTGCATAACCCAGGAATGACTCTCAGGATTCAGGGAAAGAAAGGGGGGAGGCACCTGGAAAAACTTTTTTTCTTCTAGCTGACCTTGTAGTTAAATCATAACTGGGAAACCTGTTTTATAATGTTACTTGTGGGTTAAGTATAAAATTAGTAAAAGGCAAGGCCATGTTTACCGCTACTCCATTAGTGAGTTGTAGCATTGGTTACACACTGTCTGATTGGGCCCAGGGCAATAGAAAAGTATTGAACCATTTTGTTCAAAACCAGGGCATGTGCAACGCATATACTTGTGAAAAAAACAATTGGGAGAAATCAAGTTAGGGATAAGAAAACAAAAACTTTGAATTTATAAGGTTCACTTCTAGTTAAATATAAACTACCTACCACGTTGTTCAGTCTCTGCAGCTTCTGCAACTCCTATTCCTGCACAGCACTGTGGCAGCTCAGCCCAATTAAAAGAAATGCAGCGAGAGCATCAGCTCTCAGGTTACCTTGCTGAGCACCCCTCAGTTTTCCTGCCAAGAAAAACTTCCCTTGCAAGGGCCATTTGGTTTGGCAGTGTACAGATTTGAGTAGCTGCTGATGGGCAGCAGGATGAAGCAAGCAGTACATTTGTCTCAGGAAAGCAATGTGTTTCCCGGGACATGTGAACTCAGAAAACATAAGTGTCACGAGCCCTGACTCTTCAGCACTTGCAGATGAGTGGAATCTCACCACTGCAGATCTTCTAAGGCAAGGGGAACATGACTTTTAAACAAATGTTGTTTGGGTAACTTTCATGCTGCAAGACCTGGTCAGAGATTTCTTGTAATTTGAGCAAAATCATTTGTCTAGAAAGTGACTAAATCTGCTTTCTCTTCACATCAATCCGTTCCCTTTTTAAAACATGATGGCTTGGGAGATGTGCAAGCTTATATTTGGAGTCTTTTCCATACTTGCTACAGCAGAATGGATTATTTTCAGTTCCATTTTGCATTTTTAATTCTCATCTGTCTCTGATATTTCCCTGCAAAGGTTTATAGGCATATGTAACTACCGAAGAAGAAGTCAGTAGCTGATTTTTTAGGAAGATTGAAGTAATCAACAAGCCAGTGTTGATGAAGCTTATGATTTTTCATTTATTCCCTGTACTTGTTATTCAAAGTTTCCTTTGGCAACAGGGACTTGGCCATGGCTTGATAAAGTCTCTGGGCTTCTGGGGCACTATGTGCCTCTGTCATTGACAGAGTACTTCTTGACAGGCTTCTTTCCTATCCTTTGATGCAAATCAATACAGATCAATTTTAAGCAGATCAGCTGCTTAACATCAGATGAGAATCTGCCATCGTCTATTTTAACTTCCTGGAAAACATCTACTACTTCAGGGCTTTCCTGCCTAGCAGTCAGCAGTCAGTTGTATGAGCACTTCAGCTAGATGCAAGCTCACGATCAAAAGTTAAAATTCCACTAAAAAACCCCAACTATGAGAACAGATTTCAGAATGATAATCCTTATTCTAAAGTACATAATGCTTCTGAAATACGTATTCAAAGACCATTCCTGCGTAAGAACAATAGCTACTCAAATTCCCAGGGAAGAAAATGATTTCTATAAGATTTTATTAACCTGTGGTAGCAATACTTTTTTTTTTTTTGCTTGTATCTCTAAAATACTGGCTATCATTGTCATAAAAACCAGGCATTTTTAAAACCCCTTAAGCCACTGTTTCTAGTTACTCTCTTTGAGGATGTACTAGCTGGCAACATGGGAACTTTCATCATCTATCAATTAGTTAGTGAAAGAGAACTACTGCACATGTTAATTTACAGTTTTCATTAAATGGAGCTGAACAACATTAATACTGATGAGACTAATGAAATGAATATTATATCTCAGCGGATACTCTGACTCAAAGACAGAAAAGTACCTGCAGCTACAGGAATTTTCCACTCTGAATTTTGAGTGGAAAACCAGCTCGTACAGCTCATAGACTCACACACACAAACTGACATAAAATTTCTGTTTAAAAAAATATTTAATTTCTTAAAAGAATTTATGTCATTTGTTCCAGAGCCTTGCAGTTATTAGGCTTGGAGTGTCTCTGTTCCCAGTGCCCCTGGCTGTCATGCTGTGGTTATGCAGCCATCCATGGAAGCGCTAAAGGATGTTACAAGACATGAAAACTCTATTAACTTCCTAGCGAAGGGAAACAGGAGGGAAATGTCTCTTTGGTTTTCATCACTTTTGCTTCCAGTTTGCATCAATTAAACAGTGACGTCTGCAAAAGGACTTGAGTGCTTCAGCTGGTATTTAAGGAGGACTTGCATACTTCTGATTCAGCTTGTAGGCTCATGAAGGCCAAAGGATGTCTGTGTTTTCAGAATAATACAACAATATTGAATCCCTTCAACCTTTACCATTTTCTCAAAATTCAAATTATTGAAATTTATTTTCTTTTCTCACTTAAAAAGGCATAGGTATATCAGCTAGAAATGTACGTAGATAAGGTAATTATTATTTTACTTCTTCTTGGCAGGTGGCCTTACAAGAAAATTTGAGTCCAGTGAGTGAGACAGGGAACAAAAGATTGTTAAAGGAGGTAAAAAAGGTAAGAAAACCATCCCCACTGCCTAAGAATTGAGAAGAAAGAGAAGAGTGAAGAGGTGAAAACCAGAGAGGATGGAGTGTGTCCCCAGCTAGATTTGGAGAAACATGTGATTCTTGGCTGCACATGATAAATTCCAAGCAGTCATGAAAATTGCAAATCCCTTGCCCTAAAGGCAAAGATAAAATAGAACACCTCTTCATAATAGCACCAAAAGTCAGTACAGTAAAAATTCCACCTTTTACTTACAACTAAACCTTGCCTATCAGCCAACTTCAGCAGAGGCATGATTCCGACTATTTCTTACCTGAGTCATGTGCTAGAAGCTGTCAGGGTTGCATGTCTGTGGTGGGTTGACCTGGTCGGATGACAGGTGCCCACCAAGAGGCTCTATCATTCCCCTCTTCAGCAGGACAGGGCGTGGAGAAAAGAAGATGGGAAAAAACCCTCATGGGTCAAGATAAATTAATCAAAAGCAAAGGTCACGTGCAGAAACAAAGGAAAGCCAAAAGATTTACCCTCTACTTCAAAATCAACAGATGATGTCCAGCTACTTCCTGGGAGGTAGGGCTTCAATAGCTGTAGCAGTTGCTCTGGAAGACAAATGTCCTAATAATAAATGTCCCCTCCTCCTCCGTTCCCTTAGCTTTTATGGTTGAACACATATCGTATGGTATGGAATATCCCTTTGTCTAGTTTGAGTCAGCTGTCCTGGCTATGTCCTCTTTCAACATCTTGCCCACACTGAGTCTACAGATGATAGGAGTAAGCTGGGGAGACAGCCTTGATACTGTAAAAGCACTGCTCAGCTGGATCAAACCACTGGTGTATTATCAACACCTTCTAGATATTCATACAATGCACAGCACTATGCGGGCTGCAGTGGGGAAAAGCAACTCCATCTCAGCCAGAATCAATACATTATCATCACCAGTGTCTTACCAAGAGACCTGCAGAGGAGTCTATATGAGAGAGAACAGCTCTGCTGCTTAATTAATGCAAATTAGTACATCTTCGTTATCTTTATAGAGCTGTGACAAAGTATATCAGCTGATTCTGTCTTGTACTGCTTCAAGCAAACACACTGTTTGTCTCTATTTTAATGTAAAGCACCCTAATAAAACCTTCATTTTGACACATGTGGGCTGCATAAGTGAGAGAGAAAGCTGATAAGGTTCTTAAAAGTTGGCAACAAGATCCTCAACTAACGAGTAAAAAGTCTGAATCATGGTCCTACTCTTCTGGTGATGAATGTTTCTAGGCATTGATGTCAGTCACACAGGTCTTGGAGAGGGACTGGTTTGGGTAGGAGGTGTAATTTTGCTGGATAGAGTTGCAGATTGTAAGCCCATCTCCAAACAGCCATACAAAGAGACCCAAGCATTTCTATCAAAGCTTTCACCTGAACTGATGTGAACTGCACAGCTACTCCTGTTTAATATGGTGCTATTCACTGCTGCATAGCCACAATATCAAACCATCCTCTTCTTGACCCACATGCCTCTTCCTGAGAAGCGGGATGCCTTGCCATGACCTAAGATAAGAGGAAGCGCTTGGGCAACGCGGTCCCAAGTGGGGCCCATCTGACCTCATGACAACCATCAGAAAGCTTCAAACTGACAACACAACAGTCAAGCCAAGTTCCCTGGATATCCAGGAAGAATAGCTATGTCAGAAGGGGTATTCCCAAGACAGTTTATTTCCCTGTGAGCCATATATGACATGCCAACATCTCATCCACATTCAGTATTTAATTCTAGGACTCAGTCTGGGCTGTCAGACACTGAACTAATTCCCCACGTGCTCTGGGTAAACCCCCAAATGCTTCCTTACATCCTCAGATTCCTGAATACCTTCAAAACTTGGGCTCCAAATCCTCTTCTCTCCTCTTGGGAGAGCTCTCATCCCTTTTTCTTTGTGAGAGACAATCTGCCACACTGATAGTTCATTTTGCAGCTCATCCTGGACACGAGTAAATATCTGCTGAGCCTAGAGCACCATCGTGCATTGTCTCCATGGACATGAAGAAAAAAATATCTAAGAGGCAGGCTTCCCCCTTTCCAGTTTCAACAAACATTTGTTGTCCAGTGTGTTGTTCAATGTAAAAACTTTTGAACTACTTTATAGTAACAGACACTTCAGCTTCACATTTTCTTCTGGAATAATGTCAGGAAGAGTATTCCTAACGAGGCACAAGTAAATGTTCAGCTGGCTCAGGTGGTCCTAAGCACCCAGTGCAACCCCTTTCTTTGGGACTGCGCTAATTCCTAGCTCAAGACTTGGCAAATCATGGGAAGCAACCAACTCTTCCCCCATTGCAGAAAGCCAGGTGGTGATTGCTAAAGCAGCGTAGAAGCTGACGAAAGAATGAGTAAGATTTCAGATAAGTAAAGCCTGTTAGGATTTTAAGCATCCCACACCACAGAAGGATCCAGGAATCCTGCTAAAATGACACCACTCAGCTGATGATTTTCAGATATTTTTGAACACACTTCATTTCCTTATCACTTTTCTAAAGGCCAATTTCTTTGTTAACATGTAAAAGAGCATTTGCAAAGGTCTCATATCTATGTCTTATATGAGAAAACAGCTAGTGGTTTGCGTAACTCATTCAAAGATTGCTGCCATCTGCAGTATTCTAAATATCATGCCTCATTTCAGAAGAGATATAAGAAAAGAGACATAAATATGTGACTAAGTGACATGAGAAATTTGACACCTAAAGAGCAGCATTTTTTTCATGATCTCAAACTCGATAGAAATGGAGCATATATTTTTAGTGCTAAAAAATATTAATTTCAGCACTCTGAAGAAATGGGACCCATTGGCATTTACCTGAGAAAAAGTTATAAACAAATTCCATGTGCGGACAAAATAAATACATATTCACTTCAGACATTGCAAATTAACTAAAATTAGGCTGGAATCTAAATTAGTTAGAATTAGAACCAGAAAATGCTTATCCTCAAAGTCCTCAGTATACAGAATCATCTGTTTTGACCCCTCAAATTGGTGGCAATATGTTATGAAGAATAAACCTGCATTTTTTGAAGAAACTACCACAGCAACAACAACAAAGACAAAGCAGAGATAGTGTTAGTGTAGCCACTTTGCATATATATTTGATTTCCTTGTTCACAAACACCATCTGGAAAAACCTCATCCACAAAAATGAAAGAAAAAGGAAAAAAAACTTGTTTTTCCTTGTATTGCATTAACATCTGAACTTCATGAAGAGAAGGGAACGTTAAATTTTACAGCAGAAACTCAAAATATACACATGCAAAACTCATCACATGTCAATAATTTATATCATTTCATGTGCTTTGGTCTTGTTCAGAAATGCCTGGAGAAATATTGCTGGATAGGATCTGAAATACATATTTGCCTGCCCCTCAATTACTCTGGAGAGGTGCTTTTCCCGTTGGTTCTGAAACATTTCCATTCTTTCCTGGAATGTCACTGAAAACCTGAATGAGGATTGCAGCAAGGGACTGGGCATTACTAAGCAGAACCAAAGGATTGCTCTCTCTGTGCTGGTTGTACTTGTAGTTTGTACATCCCAGAATGGTATTTCCCTTTTTTCAGTCCCACATTATAATGTCTGGAGAACCGCTCTGTAGAATAGAGTGGTTCAGCTGGCAGGGACATACAATGATTATCCAGTCTAATCAACTGCCTGATCAACTCAAGTCTGATCAAAAGTTAAACTATAGTATCAATGGCATTGTCCAAGTTGTTCCAGTGTATTGATATGTTTGGGGCGTCAATCACCTCCCTAGGAAGCCTGTTCCAGTGGCTGATCACTCTCTCCATAAAGAAATGCTACCTAATGTGTAGTCTAAACCCCCCCTGGTACACTTTTGAACCATTCCCACACCTCCTATCTCTGCATCTCCCTCTTCACATCACCTATTCAGAAAGCTGTAGAGAGCCATGAGGTCACCTCTCAGCCTCCTTTTCTTCAAACTAGACAAACCTCATGTCCTCAGTTGCTCCTTACAGAACTTCCTTCCAGGCCCATCACCTGCTTTGTTGTCCTCCTTTGGACACACTTTGAAGACCTTCATGCTTCTTAAACTTATAGGGCCCCAAACTCAGTTTTCTAGGTAAAGCTGCACCAGCACTGAATCCAGGAGGATAATCACCTCTCTTGACCTGATGGTGATGTTGTGATTAATGCATCCCAGGACAATTCCAGGGCACACTGTTGATTCATACTAAGACTTCTGCCGTCCAGCACCCCCAGATTCTACAGGGCTGATCTCCAGTCACTTCTCTCCAAATTTATACTTGTGCCCAGTGTTACTCCATCGCAGGTACAGAATCCAATATTTGGACTTGTTAAATATCATGCCACTAATGATTGCCCACGGCTCCAAGATATCTAGATTGGAGATGGGAGTCTGATGCTCCCTGTTCTCTGTTATCCTTATTATATCTGATTATGTGTAGTACTTTCTAGTTGTTCCTACTGAATGTGCAGATTTTTTTCATATTTTTCCTCCCTTTTCATCTATTTTCTGCCTTGCAGCATAACTGTAGTTCTTCTATTTGTTTTTCAGGGTTTTTTTCAGTATAAGCACCCTATGTGTTCCTTCACCCTGATCGCTGGTGAAAACAAGATAGAACAGAGTGAAGGCAAAACCCTGTAGAGCTGCAAAAATATATCTTCCCCCTTTGTCAAGAAACTGCTGAGAAGTATTTCTGGAGCACAATTTAGCTTGCAGGTTAGGGCTCTTTCATCTAAACTATGATTCTGTAGCTGGCTTGTGAATATCATGTTAAACATTGTAAAAAGCCTTACTAAGACCCAAGGTATAAAATATTTACGCTCCCATTCTACCCACAAATGCCATTATCCCACTGTAAAAAGAGTTACTTGAATCTGAAAAGATTAGGATACATGCTACAAGTTAGATGAGAAGTGAGTTGATGGCAACTCTTGTCAGTATAATTTTCCAGCTACTTACGAATGTGTTGCTGAATTATTTGTTCCAGATTTTTTCTGGGTATTAAAGTTATGCTGAGTGCTATGTAGCTCCCTTACTCCTCCTCACCCTTGTCCCCTCCAAAGAAAGGGGGAAAGCAACAATGATGTCAATTAATGATACTGCACCCATTTCCATTTTGAATTTCCAGAGCTGGTAGCTGCTGGCCCTGACATCTTTTTAGCAAGTGCTTTTTCTGTCAAAATAGGATGTTCATCAGGTCTGGAAGAGCTACAAACATCTTATCTGTCTAAGTATCTTATTTACCTTTAACTGAGGCAGAGGGTTTATTGCTGGTATTAATTTTGCTAATCTCTCCTTCTTGCTGCCTTTTCTACTGACAATTGAAAGGCAGCACTGTCTACTTTGCTTAATAGTTAATTAAAAAATTGAACCTTGTGCAACGTTTCTTATCTTTTATAAAAATATGATAGCAAATATTTCCTGAAGTTCAATTAGAAATTCAGTTTACAAAAATTCAATACCACTCATAATTGCAAATGGTTCAGGCATGCAATGGAATGAATTATTGTCTATTGTATTTCCTTTAAATCCTGGTTAACCTCTTGATGCTTCTAAATTAGAATAAAAGCAGAGACATGTAGAATGAAAGTACCCGCAGAACATCAATATAAATTGACTGAAATATGTTGCTGAGGATGCAACTTGCATGTTAACAAACCTACTTCAGTTGTGATACAGAACTTGAAAGTGGGAGAATAATTCAATAATTTTCATGAAATGCCATCTTAAACTGTTATTAAATGCTATGTAACCTGTGAGCATAAGAAAGACAAAATGATGGCTTTTCCTGCCATAGTTGCACTGGAAAAGGGGAACCTTGACACTTTTTCTTTAGTAGAAAGTTATTAAACCTGAAGGGAAAAGTCAGCCCTGGATAAAACAAGTTTTTGATCTGGCAGCTTCTAAAAGGCAATTTGCACTTGATCTGGCTCACATGTTAAACATATACAGTAGACAATTAATTCAAACAGTAGTTGCTTTTGAAAGTCTTATTTTTGAAAGAACTAACATTTCCGGAACTAAATTAAAATGCAGTTTTAGAAATATGCAAGTTCAAAATGCTATTATCTTCAATATATTAGGCCATGGTACCCTTCTTCCCTAATTTTTACAAAGATCTTTGCTTGTAGATCCAGAGGTACAGTTTAACTCAATGTCTGGGGCATTATTTAAGCTTTAATTAATAAAGGCATTTGAGCACGTGCTCAATTCTCATTTAAATCAGTGAGGGCTGAGAGCTTTGGTTCAGGCTGGGTCTGTGTTTACTTCGTTTCATGAGTCATCCTCAGTCTTCAATAATAAAAGAACTCTGGAAGTAACTATTTCATATTTAAAAGAAATAGAGAAAACAGGGTATATATGTATAAACACTACATCTTTTTGGTGATTAGAGTTTGCAGGAGTTGATGAAAATGGTGTAAGGCCATGGAGGAGGGGAGAGAAAGGGAGCAGCTCCTGTTCCTTGTTGTTTAAGGCAGGATAGAAAACAGTGATGTACAAACTGCTGAAGTTACATGCTTTCTAAAATACTAGGTGTGAGGACTGCAGGGCTGTGCAGTGTTCTGCTGAGGCATCTGCAGGGCCTCTGCATCCATCTGGATGGGAATCAGCTACTAAACAAACACTGTAATGAGAAAACAAACAAGATGCTCTCCCACAGCACTGCATTAGTCCTCAACTTAATACATCAAGAGGCAAAAACAAGGCATGAAAAACTGCAGCATTTTAAAGAGAGTTGTACTAAGAGGAGATACTATTAGTCCAGGTTAGAAAAGTAGAATAAAAACTTTTAAGGGCACTTCACATATTTACTGAATCTGGAAGGCTGGGGCTTCTCAACTTGCAGCTCTCATCAAAGCTTACACTTTGTAAGCTTACAACTGCAGTGAGCTCAGAATTGAAGGCCCCAGTTGAAGAGAGCACTCAGTCAAATCCTTAAGTGTTTTGTTGATGAGGGCTAGGTTGAAGGATGTGCTTAATGTGCAGGTGCCAGTGCTCATAGAAATTGAATTGAAAATGCATGTCTCACAAGGACTGCAGTGCCAAGTTTCACATTTGCTTTCCGTAGAGGTTCTGCTGGAAAAACCTTCCTGCACAAGGTTTGCAGAAAGGCAACACAAGCAGTGGCGTGACAGTGATAGGAACAATGGTGTAATTTTAAAATAAATACATAAAGCTGATTTTCATCTGCTATACTTGCAACCTCAATTGAGAGAAATTCAATGGAATACTGGCATTGTGTGGCAAGTTGAAAACACTTTAAGTTGACTACTCTTGGTTTTTTTTTGTCCTTGGGCTAATACAGAACATGTTGTAAGGCAAAAAAAACAACACTTGCCCTCAGTTTATATGAAGAACAGATAGTTTAAAAAGTATCTGTTGGACAGAGGAGGAGAAGGAAAATTGTGTTAACTATACCTTAGAAGCACAAAAGCACATTGGCCACCTTAGCATGTGTGAAGCTATTTCACCTTCTCTTCATTCCCTAGGACAAGAATTGACCCAAAGGCACAACCAAGGAGATGTGTCCTTAAGATTCTGAACATGCTCAGACAAGAGTAAGCAGTGCCTGCATTTTTAATAACATAGCATTTAAATTAAGCTTCTAAATAGTCACTTCTCAATATAGCCATTGGATAAAAATAGCCATTGGATAAAAACCAGAAAGCGTCCAGGGAGATGCAGCCATAGGAATATCCCCACTGCTGTTTGAATACCTACAGCACTTCCCTGCTGTCTCCTCATTTCTCTTCTCTTTCTCTTACAGACGCACACACACACACAAACATACACACATGCTCAGAGTGAATCGTGCTCTCAGCACTGTCCCAGCTTCAGCAAGAGAGGCACTCACACACAAGAGCTTGTCTGCTTGGGGTGTTAAGTCACGTTACTGGAAAGAAGAGAATTGTCTATGAACGAAAAATATCAAATCAAACGGATCCTGACCTTTTCCATAGTGCGGACTCCAGCCATTAGTTTGTTATATAAAATATTGGTATCACACTACACTTGTTACAGCACCATGTATGGGAAGACTGAAAAGGACTTTGTAATGGAAATGCAAGATTAAGAGGTAATTTTTAGCCTCTGCCTTTGCAATATGAAGCTTTTCCAACTAAGTACCAGGATTATCAAGTTCCTTAAAGGAATTTCTTTCAAGAAAGCAGCTGCCAGTAATCAAAGTCTAATAGGATAGTACTTTAACTTGGAAGATACATGATGCCTTTCTACAGCTTAAGGGCAGTACAAGTGTTTTGAATTCATATTTTTGTACCCAATAATTTATCTTAGATCAAAGAAGTCAGCTAGTAATATGCCCTTTGGTACTATGTAATCAATTCTGTATCTTTGTAATATTAGATATGATGCTGTACTTGGAAAAAAATACATTACATACACTACTGATGCTATAAACCTGGTCAGTCCTGATAAGAAGTATTATTGTTTCCTTTTTTTGTCTTGGAATGAATGAAAAGCTATTTCACATTCCTTTTTGAAGGAACACATTTCTTCAAACCTTGAAAATATCTACCAGTTCAGAAAGAAATACACTTCTGGCTACCTTCTTTAGGTCTGCGATTAGGTGATAAGGCAAAGACATACATGCTAATATTTAATTTGATTGCAATTAGGTCAACATAAATTTTTCAGGGCTCCTTTTTAGTGAGAGCACAGCTTCAACATTCACAGCTTGATGACAGTAAAGCAGTGATACAGACTCCCAGCCACTCATGTTTCAAGGATTATCTATGAGAAACTAAGCTGAAGCAAAATATCAGTGTATACTTTCAAATTTCATCTCTCAGCTTTCAAATTTGGGATCAGGCATGGTTCTATCATTTCTACACTCAGTAGACCTTCACAGTAATCTCCAAAGAGCAAGCACATCAAATTACACAGCAATGCTGTTCAGCTAAGGATACGTGAATAATAAGGGTGCAAGATAAAGTTCCCAAAGAGGTTGAGGACTTTTTAGTTGTCACCATGTTATCTGTCTCCTATATAAATAATATGAATAGACCACAAAACATTATGCCTTAGTTCCCCATATGACATGGGAGTATTTTTCATTCTCTCCCTGCATTCTGTGATCTGATGAGATAAATGCAGGTCTTCCAAGTTAGAGTTGAAGCAGACATTGTTCTGTTAGGGGCCAAGAGTCTCTTCATTAAATTCATAGGAAATCACTGCAGTGTTCAATCTTACCTTTTCCAAACAAAAAGTTTTTCAAGTTTTGCTTTGTAATGTAGAGACAATTCCAGTTTCATGAAATGATTTTAAAAGCCTTAAATGGAATAAAATCCTCACGTGAGGATTACTGGCACAAAACTGAACTGTGGCAAGATGGACTGTTAGTTGCAGTTACTATATTGAATCAAGATAGTCTTTTCTGAGAAAATTAGGCCAAACGTTGCCAATAAAAAGAAAATATAAATTGTGCTTTAGCTGTTTGGTCTGTGTTTAAAAGTGATCACACAGTTGGGGGGTTAGGTACAACAGAAAAATGGTAACTGTGGCTCTAAACCAAAATTCAAAAAGATACATCTCCAACAAAGCTCAAGCAACTTCAAAAGAAGGTATGAAAGACAGAAAATCAAGTCAGTTCCTTATTTTTGTCTTTATCTAGGTGTTCACTAGCCTATTTGGGGTACTTCAGGTTTGCCTCAGCTGCTGTTGTCACGAGACACTAATTACAGAGATGTTTATTTTGCTCCTACTCAGCAAAACCACAGTGAAGTGTAGTCTAACATATGCCTCCAGAACTGCAGTTTGATCATGTTTTGCTACAGTGATATTAACCGTGTGCAGCTGCTGTGAGCTGTAAGATGCCTTTATCACAATAAGTTTCTGATTAGATGGTCATGCATGGTTAGCTAGGGTAAAGTCTGAACTATCCAACAGGACCGGCAGAGCAGATGCTTCCTTGGGAGATGTATTTGTGTCACTGTATTAATGATCATATCCTTGGTACTTATACACCTAGTTTGTCTCTACAGCTTTTATCAAACCTTTCATCTCAGTACTGCTCACCTTTCAGCCTAACCCATACTTCTTCTCTTCTGGAAGGTTGAATGAGAACAAGGACACTGCAGGACAGCTACTTGATTTGCTTATAGCAGTGTCCTCAAAGCCATCATTTGAGGAACAGCCTGGTTCTTTATGTGCCAAAACCAGGTTTTTTGCACTCTTTTTTTTTTGTAGGATTTGTAAATGGGCCAAAGATTTGTAGTGATTCTGCTCTAAGATGTCATAGCTCTGTGGGTTGTTATCAGAAGAGCAGCTTTGTGCCACTGCTAACACACACATTTGTAGTAAAAAATGTCCTTGCCTGCCTGCTAAACCATACAGCATCGTACACTGGGAGTAAACACAAGATGGGTGGACTTGTATAGAAGAAGAAAAAGAAGAAGGAAAAAATGAAAGGATGATTTAGTGACAGTGATTAAGTGTGTGTTTCTTCCAAACACAAGAAAAAGACAAACTTACCTTTTTGGTAGAGTTAGGTCAGGGGACAATTCAGACACTTGTCCCTGGTCAGTCTGCACCAGCATGCTGAGCTGTGGTTTAAGTTAACCAGGGCTTCAGCCAGAAGCTATGGGAAGCAGGGATGGAGCTTGGCTGCTGCTCATGCCATCGGATGTAGCTGCTTGTCCTGCTAATCCCATTGCAGGAAAATTGATTGAACGCTGAGATGTTCTAATATGAGCAGAGATCAACCTGCTTCCACCCAGGTTAACTCTATGGCTAGAGCCAGAGCCACAGAGTGGTACCATGCAGTAACAGGGCAAGGCATTGCTACAGATTGGAAACCAATCAACAGAAACCAGGAAACACAGCAGGAACAAGTAGATAGCATTCAGCGTGGCAAGGACAGGGACTGATTCGGAGATGTGTAGTGCTGTTGAACAGGCACATTCCCCTAACCAAATTAACAGGGTACACAAAACTTGAGGAATTTCAAAGGAGTGGAAAAGGTGGCATGCCCTTCCTAGAAAGCTGACAAAGACCAGGAGCAGATGTGTTGTTCAGACATTAAAACTCTATAAAAACTGTAGTGTTATTTTTCCCTTTTCCCACAAGGCTAAAATTTTAAAGAATGTAACCAGAATGCAAACTTGCACACAGTTCAGCTACAGAGAATTTTTTATTAGTTTCAGCTCTAGCAGAAATATTTCAATACACACCCACAAGAAAATGCTTGGAGCAGTAAGAATTGAAACTGTCATTTGAAAAATCTCTCACAGCCAATTCTGTTGAGTACCTTCATGTGATGGGGAAAAGAATGTTAGGAAAGACAAGGACCTTCACAAGAAAGAGCAGATGGATGGACAAAAAAACATTCTTCATTTCCCACTGCTGAGAAATATTAAAACTTAAAAATCACTTCTCCTCCCCTGCCCAAGGTTTTACTTTTTTTTCTATAGAATAAGTAAATCTTACTGACTCCTGCAGTTACTTGTTTTCTGCAGAAGGTTAATAGGACCTCCCAACTTAACTTCTCCCTGTCACATCTGTCTGATGTCATCTGAGAAGAGGAGTCTGCAAGGTCTAACACTTCTGGTTTTGAACAGCAGTTCAACAGACACACAAAGTCATCCTTGTTCCCAAATTGTTTCATTTATGCTGTGCACCAGATCTCCAAGGGCAGCCTGGACATTTGCCTTGCTGTTCAGAAGAGGAAATTATTGTCACAAACAGTCCTTTGAAGAAAAAAGGTGTGGTAGAGGTGCACTGCTGAAAAATAATTAGGAGAGATATTTTGAATCCTGACAGTTCAGGATTCTATAGCTAGATAGAAACCTGCCAGCTCCATTTGGGCAAGTTAAAAAAATCACTATGAAATATTTCAGGTTGGAAAAGACCCTCACAGGCATTTAGTGTAATGCCCAGCTGAAAGCAAGGCTAACTTCAGTGTTAGATCAGCCCGATCAAGGCCTTTTGAAATTTGGAATATTTCTGGAGGTGGAGACACTACAATGTCCCTAAGAAATGGGTTCATGTGTTTAGCCAACCTCACTGTGAAATTTTTTCCTTATGTTTAGTTGTAATTTGGCTGCCTTTTGTAATTTCTTTGTGAATCTCTGAATAAGGAAAGCCTGTATCCCTGTGCCTTTTTCTGCAGAGCTGCTCTCCAACAGGCAGGTTGCCAGCCTGGACTCTTGCATGGGGTTGTTCTTTAGCAAGACGAGGATTTTGCATTTTTCCTTGCTGAGTATCATGATGTTCTCATTGACCAGTTCCTTCCTCTTGTTCAGATTCCTCTGAATCACAGCTCTGTTCTTCAGCATGTTGCACTCTTCTGACTTGCACTCTTCTGGTGTTCTGCATCAAATGGATGAGAATGCATTCCTTGATGTTGTTCAGATCACTGATAAAATGCTTAGAAGTACAACCTCCAAGACTGACCCTCAAGAAATACTATTTCTTCCAGCTATCCATTAGGTTTCAATCCCTTGACTGCTACTCTTTGAGACCAATGGTCCAAAAATTTTTTCCACAGGTTATAGTCCATAAGTCCAGTCCATGTCTCCTCATTTTGGCTGCAAAGAAACTATGAGATACCACCAAAGTCTTGCATAAGTACAGCAAGATAACATTCACTGCTCTACCCTCATCCACTGCATTGGTCATTTCATCACTAATCGTAATGGGGTCAGTTACATAAACTACCCTTGGCAGAACTGATCTGGCAGTTCCCAGTTATCCTGTCGTTCATTTGCCTAGGAAGGACTTTCAGAAGGATTTTCTCCATAGTATTACTGTGGAATAATGTGAGGCTGAATGTTCTGTGGTTCTCTGGACTCCCACTTCCCCTTTTTGAAAATGGACATAAAATTTGTCTTTTTTGAGATGCCAGGGACATCTGACTCCTGTGATAGAAGTACTTCTGAAGAAATATGGATCTCAATCTTTAGTCTGTTGTATTCCATTCACATGACATAAATACAAAATTTAGGAAATCTAGTTCATAAAAGTGAACAGTAAGACTTGCTCTAGAGACATACAGCAGAGACACAAGCTGGAAACATGGGTTGTAATGCAAAGGCTGCAAGAAAGTGATTTAATCACCCACCACTGAGTTCAAAGGTGAATTGGGAAATATGTCCTGACCATACTTTATGCCTTTCTTTTTTACAAATGTATTTAACCTCTTCAATATTAAATTTACAAAATTACTTTAGTAAGAACACACTAATTCTGAAAAAAATAGCAAGCAAACTAGTTAAAAAACATTCTTATTTTGTAATATGACACTGAACCTTTGTCCAGCTTGCCATCTTTACAGTTTGTTCAGCAGTGACTCTGCTCTGGTACTGGAATTTTTGGGGATTTTTTTGGTGTATGTGTGTGTGCTTCTTTTTTTCCTTTTTTAAATACAAAGGAGTAACCTGGAGAATAATTTAACATTTCCATAGGCCATAACTTAAGAACTAATAAGTAAACCATCTGTATTTCTCATTGCACACAAAAGGAGTTCAATTTCTTGAAGGATTGTGGAAAAACTAGGGAGGATTGTACCTCTTGTTAGCTGAGGGAAAATTCTCCCATTTGTTGTGTTTTTTTCCAAATACAGTACAGTCTTGCAGGTCAATAAAAGGCTTCCCCATTCTTGTGCAAGCCAGCAAGACTGTTGACAGCACATACAAGTTTTCTGAGGACAAGCTTGGGAAGAGCCTGTCTTAGCAAATCAGTTTGGCATGCAAAGAGACACAGCCTCTGCTCAGGCATGGGGTCTGAAGAGGCAGCTATCAGGTGCTGAAGAACAACCTCAGACTTTCTGTTCGAGCCAAGGGTCCTTACCCAGTAACACAAACTGATCCTTACAGTCACCCATACTTCCTTTTCTTTTGAAGCTTATCAATCAGAGAGGACAATGAACTTGATGGCAGGGAAGCCCAAATGAGCCTGATGGGAGAGAAACCCAAATCAGCACTAAGTTCAGTGCTGTGAAAGGACAAATATATCATTTGGCTAAGCAGGCTTCTGACTCTGATGGGAATTGCATACTTATGGGTCAGACTTAGGTTTAGAGTGTCAAATATGGGTGCAACAAACATAGCAGACATTGAATGATTGAGTTGCAGAGCAGAGAGCTCAAAACACTGTGGTCATCTCAGCACTTTGATGTCACCACACAAAAGGACATTCAGAAGTTTTCTTCTCTTTTTATGACTTTTTACAGAATAACAAAATTTGTGTTATTACATAGCATCCTAATAGCTTTAGAGGCTGATTAAATAGTTTATTTATGCATCATGTCAGCTATTAATTTATCCCAGGGTTACTCACAGCTTGATGTTTCAAATCAACAGAGATTATTTGTTAAATAAACTTTAAGGAGGTGAGCAAGCAATGCAGCATTTATAAACCTCCCAGAAAACAGTTTCATCTCTTATTAACCTAGCAAAATCACCATAGGCTTTCAAGGTATGCAGGGGTGAGCTTTTCAAACCAGAAGGGGAGTATTGGTTATCTGAGGGTGTTTTATTATGAGCAACACAGTGGTAACTAAATCATACCAGTGACTTCAGGAAAGGACACAGAAGCTGAATGTCACAAGAGCAAAGGCATCCAGAAAGGTGTCCTTCACCCTCCACTCCCACCACCCAACATTTGTGCTTTGTACAGACCCTTTCATGAAAGAGCAGATAGACACCAGTCATGGAAGTCTGCGGAAAGAAAAGAGGCAGTTAACAAAGCCACTCCAGGCTTTGTTACCCAGGATATGGAATGGAAGGAGGGGTTACAAAGGTCTGACTCAGTCTTTGTAGCCTTTGTGGTGTCCAGGCAAGGATACCTGAAACTGTTGCTCAGGAAATGAAAAAGTTCTGCAAGATCATCCAAAACACAACCATCATACTTCCTTCCCCTCAACAGCTGTGACTGTTTAAATAATATAATTCAAAGGAGGAAATGTCAGACCAATTATTATATTTTTATCATAGTACATAATATGTATTATTCAAAACTTTTCTGTACTTCTGTTGCGTTTCCATCATGTTAGTGGTGCACAGTTCTACAGGAGAGTTATAGACAAGCAGGTATTTTGATGCAATAATATGTAAAAGAACCTGTCTTCTCATTCTCTTCATCGTTTCCCACTTAAACCTGTTCTTGGCCTCTCAATCCCTACCCTGAATTACCATGAGGTCTATATAAAACATAGAATAAGTGACAAATTCTGATTTTTGTAAGGAAGTAATAGAAAAAAACACACAAAAAAGTGATCTTGACCAACTGGCAAAAAGGGCTGGAAAAAGTGGTTAAAATTGCACATGAATAATTTATTTAGGTGAAAATAATCAACTACATGAACACGACTGGAAAGGAAAATATATGGGAAGGCACGGAAGTTGTTTTACAGGAAAGAAGATCAAAGCAGGACAGTTTCTGAAGGTTGTGCAAAACACAAAGAAACAGTTTGACCCTTCTGTCCATGATGGCCAGACAAAAAATAGTGGCCTAATGTGCAGCACTAATGATTGGAGTTAAGGACTAGTATGATCTTCACATTGCTAAGAAGAACAAAATACTGTGGCAGACAATCACATCTCTGGGTCGTTTTAAGAGCAGAAATAAGTAAGGAGCTGCTTTGGTTGGTGGTATAGGCTGGGCAACTTCCCCTTCTGCCCTGGCTCATTCCAGATTGCTTGCTTTGTTACTCCAGAGATGCCCTAACTACCTGAAAGTACAAATTTCTCTCTAGGAGAAATATTATTTCTCCACAGTTCAGCAGTAAATGGGGCCACTCTTTCTACACCCAGGCTGGTTGAATCCAGTCTCACAGTCATCTCCCTATATAAAAAGCCAAGAGAGTTGCTTACAGGATGGAGGATGTGTAATTTTCTATCTCTTCTCAGAAACCCAACACCATTCACAGGCAAGAAGGAGAGAACAAGAGGTGCAGGTTCAGCCTCAGATCTAAGGCTTAGTTTCCTCCATTCACAGCCTGCCCATTGACAAAAGCACCTCTCCTTTGCTCTACATCACTCTTTCTTCAGCTCTTCTCAGATCTAATTGGCAGATGGAAGCAAGCAGGGCAGGGACTGGGGTTAAGGAAGCCACAAGAGAGCACATGGAGAGCAGGGGTAGAACTGATTTAGGAACTGGGAGGACCCAGAGACATGTGAGTGCCTGTCAGCACTAGCGTAGCAGGTGCAGAGTAGAGCAAGAGGAATGATTTCCTATGGGAGGTGGTAGATATTTTGAGATGATTGTTGAGCACCTTGAATAATATTGACTTATCTGAATTTCACAAGCAAATACATGCTATTTTCCACTTATCTCTCTTCATTACTCTTCTAAAATCTGTTTTCAAATTAAAATGTGTCATTTTTTCTTAGCGAATTAAGAAGTTATACATATAAGTTCTTTCAACAAGAACAAACCCACCACAAAATCACCATTGCAATGTGCCAGAAATCCACTGAGAAATGAACCTGATGTGGGCTCCCATCCACACAGCCATAAATCCCTTACAAATGACAGAAACTAGACAAGCATCTCAGCCGGAACCCATTTTACCTAATTTAGACATTCAAATTAGAAGACTCTGCCAGTAGTTCAATCCTTTGCAGTCAGTGGAAAGAAATAAGTGGCAATGTGTAAAACACACCAGGCATACTTCCCTGTAGATGTGTTAATTACCTAGTCATCTAGAAAACTCAGGTTGACCAGGAAACTTGATGTTGTTGTCCCAAGTTATGAATCCCAATCATAAAAGGGAATACAACTACCAATCAGTAAACTCTAATTAGAGAGATCTTCCTTCTGTTTATTTGTTTCATATTTGGGACTTCATCTTTGTATTTGTGAGAGCTGAGTTGCAAAGGGAAGGAAATTTCAACATCCTCCATTGTTAAGATCTTGGAGGATGTGTGGGACTACAATGGAAGTAAAGATTATTCAGACAATCAGAGATCTGTTCTGAGAGCTAGCAGCACTCAGTCATAAGTTAGTTTTTGGAGCTGAATGGCAAAATTGGGTCTTCACTATTGAACAGAGGAAGGCACATTTGCTTGCCTACAGCCTGCTGCCAGTACATGATTGTTGATAAACAGACATAAAAAAACCAGAGTCCTCTGAAGAAAATTAATTTGTACCAAAAGACAATAAATGTCACTTATAGAGCTACCTTTATGACACAGAGCAGAGGCAGAGTACCTGGAAGCCCCGAGATCTGCCCTGGGCATTGCTGATACTGAGGGATGGCAGTCACCTCTCCCAGGCAGCACCACTGTCAGGCTGAACCCCATCAGAAATGTGGAGGTGGCTTTTCCCACGAGTACAACTTCTGACAATGGAGAGAAGACACTTTATAAACTATCTTACTACTCTTGTCTTCAGAGTGGACCAAGATGATCATCCTCTGAAGTCTGTGGGCTTCCAGATCCCTCCAGGCTGTGAGGGCTGGCGTTTAGGAGCATCACATACACACCCCAAATAGCCTCAGAAGGTCAAAATGTCCTTCAGTCTGAACCTTGAATGAAAGATATTACTGTTCCATGGGGAGACACAGGCTGGTCTTTTCCCCTGTAACTTAAACACTGGTAAGCAATAATAATTTTGTGCATTTAACTTCATGCTCAGAACCCACTGACAGCTAAGCTGCATCTCATCCCCAGAATTAACACACGAAAGTCTCCATCTCAGGGATGCCTCTAGAAATACTACAAAAAGCAATGCTCCAGTTGTACAGCAGTTTCAGCGGCCGCTATTAGAGTGCTCAGTTCCCAAGCTCTGCAGTTTCCTCCTGCCTCTCCTCACTTCCAGCTTGCCCAGGCCATTATTTCCCTCTGCAGAATGGTGACAAGCAGTAACAAGATTAGTGCTGCTTGACTAGAGTGTAACTATAGAGACGAAGGATCATTTCACTCATCAGTGGGCTCTTATTTAGAAACAAAGCTAGTGATATGGTCCATACCAAAAAGAAAACCAAACCATAAAATTAGCAATGCCCAATGGACAGTGCTAACATATTCCTTTCAGACACTCTTTTGCTATTTAGGCATATTGATTTATTATAGGATTAACATTCGAAAGATGGGATTTCACACTGATCAAATTACATTCAAATTAAATAAATAACCCCAGGAAAAAGATAACACACACACTTATACCCAACTTATTGACATGGTTTTTATGGCAGCTAGGATGCAAAATTTGTAAAGAAAAGATAAGAAAATATTTTTTAAAGCCTCAAAATAAATCCTTAAGCTTTACACACACATGATTTTACAAGAACAGACCCTGCTATTAAATTCTGAATTTGAGCAAGTGCCACTTCTGTGTCTAGATAACCCCAGCAAGATGTTTCCAACATTTGCTTTAAAGCCAATGCTTAAACAGGTATTTGGAATAGAAAAAAATGTTCTCAACTTTGAGATTATGTTTCCATCAGCAGTAAAAGGGCTTGATTGTTTTACTCTGTTTTGGAGAGTATTTTCTCCTAATCCTTTGCTTCCTGTTAAAAATATTGGTAATTTCCAGATTGTTAGATGTTTTAACTAAATGTGAGGAAATCCACTGGTGCTGCCAAAAAAGCATCAGGAAAGGAATTTCCCTGGTTTCTACAAACAGTGCATACCTAGGTCACAATACAAAGTTTAAAACAAACTGTAAAACATTTTTAGTAATAAGAATACCAAACTGATGGAGTTCTACTCAAGCATACAAATCATACTGGACATTTAATGCAACTTTGGTGCAGAAGCTCAGCTACAAGAGCAGTTGATTTTAAACCCCAGAAACTGCAATGTAATGCAATTTCAGGCAATATCAGGCAAGAAGCCCAACACACGCCCTACCTCAAGCTGTGCTTACGAGACCCCTGCAAACAGAATTTAGCCTGGGGTGCATCTGCACCCAAAGGGCCACCTGAAGCTTAAGGGTACAGAAATACTGTCTCAGTGGGGTTCAGCTGTTACAGACTAAAAGGGGGCTGTTAAGCTTGTCTGTCTTTCAGTGATATGAACTTTGGTACAAAATAGATTTGAGTGCCACAGTTGTGAGCAAGCAATGTCTTTTCCTTCTTCTCAAGGATAGGGAATAGTTGTAAAATCTTCAGCTCAAAGTAGTTGGTGTCATCCAGGAAGTCATTCATCTCCAATGAGATCAAATAATTTCCTAAATATGTGCTAAAAATTCCTTTCTTTATCCAGGGATTTCATCCATTTGATTTATTAATTCATTATATAGAAGTGAGCAGTAGTTTATGGTGAACAAAGATGACAGAATACAATTTTTTTCTAATAATAGTAAAGTGAAGGGACTGAAACATGCCTTTGAAGATGAAATGCTTGCTAAAAAATTTATAGTGAAAAAATTCTCAATGCAGCTTTTTTAATACACTGCTGTTTATTTATTTATTTATGCAGTTTTATTTATTTAATTATTTATTTTAGAAATAATGGCTTTACATAGCAGGCTCAGAAGATTTTCAGGAACAGTTTAGTGAAGTAATCACCATAAGGTGTCTGCTGAGCTTGCACAAGTGGGATTAAATGACTTTCGGGGAATCTGTTCAAGCCTTCATCTTCTTATGAATGTATTTAAAAATTTGTCACATTGTAAGAAATTCTTCTAGCCCTTACAAAGGATGCAGTAAGATGATTATAAACAAAAAGACCATATTAAAGCAGTGCAGGCCAGAATATTACAAGAGAATGAAACTGAGAAACACGGTCTATCAAAAAAAAAAAAAAAAGAACAGGACTAACACACACTTGAATTAATAAAATTATTTTGCTTTTTCTTCCAGCAAAAGTGGAATGATTGAGATGGTGTAAATTCCTTAAATATGTCAGAAAACAAGAGGAGGAAAAAAGAAGGAAAAACAAATCCCACAGATTTTCTATGAAGCTCCTATAACCTTTATAATCTAAATGTACACAACTTGACATAATATGTTTTTTTTCAGTTGTGCTTTAATTCACACAGAGTTTATTTTGTGGATGCATTCCTCCAAGAAGGATTCAGACTATTCTAGTTCATTTCCCTGGATCCCTGCCAGATCTTTTCAACTTCCTCTCAGGTCTTCAGTCAAAAATCCTATATAGCAGTACTACTTCTGGTCCACATCCTGATCACGTCTACCGAGCAAGTTTCAATTAGATGAATTATAAATTAACCTTTGAGTAGCTTCTCCTTGTTCAGGAGTCAGAGCTTTGATCTTAGACAGTAGATAACTGAAACCAAAAAATCCAATCCTGGTTTCTTAACAGTTTTTTTAGATATTTGCTTTCTTACTGGAGAAAAGAAAACATACTTCTTCAAAAGTACACACCAGCTACATCTCTCCATTGGGACATAAGATGTCTTTTGAATCTTGTACAAGCCAAAGTGGTCAGAATCACAAGTCTTTGGCCACGATTTTTAAAATTTTATTTGCAACTTCTCGATGAGCAACATTAAAGCTGATATACCAATCACTAATCTGGTAACAAACATAAAAAACCTACATGTTCAGAGACAGAAAAGGTGTGACCCCTGCAGGAGACCTTCAATGAAACCTTGCAATATTTGAACACAACTTGCAACATGAAAACACCTCTATATTACCATTTATTCCCTCTTGCTTGCGTAAAATTAGGCTATGCACCTTAAAACAGTTCCTTCATTACCAGTTGACAGGGACTGCAGTGAGAGCCCAATTGTCCCCTTTGATCAAGATCAGAGTAAAAATCTTACCTGTAAGTCCATAGATAAGAAAATTAGGTTCAGAATGAGTAACTGACGATCATCAATAAAATAATAAATAGGCTAACCAAGATGACAGAAAAAGATTATGAGGAAGAGAAGGAGGAAACATATCTCAGTGATAGTTCTTCACATTAATAATACCAGCTGGGCTGACTGAGATCCTCTGGAATGCTTTCTGCTATGTGTAAGGCAAAAAAATGGTGACATTCACTATTAGACACCCTCCTTGCTGCTATTTTATTCGCTTTTTCCTCCTGATAATAATCATGCTAAATCACAGGGAAAAAGAGATTTAGGGTAAAAAATGTAATCTATGGCTCTGCTGCACAGAAATTCCCAATTCTAACCACGTGGCTTTTTTTTATTAAATATTCTTTCATTATTCTTTTAAAATATTTTTATTATTTTTATTGTTCTAACTTGAATTAGAATGTGTTGCCTGAAAATGCTGACTTGTATGTCAAATCGAACTGTCAGAGACAGTATATAGCTGGTGTGTGATTACTTTAATCAAGGAGGTGTCTATTGCATTTCAAGATGTATTTCTGAAAAAACTGAAGCACCTGTATTTTTCATTAGCATTATGTAACACCTGTACTTGTATTCACAAGATGGTCATTCTGAATTCATCAAGTAAATTAGTCTCTTTGACGTGTCCATTCCTGCCATATAAATACTGATGTGCCTGTTAGCTGAACTTATTTTTTAGAGAAATGGTGTTGTCCAAACAGTATAACATCTCTACTAATATGAATTAGTCTTCTTCCCAACCTTGCTTGATATCCAGCTTTAAACAACTACTTGTTCAGTACTTTAGCCATTTGGATCTCACTTTGACATGTTGGATAGTCCTCACACAATGATTACTATAATTGTGTACCTAACTGGGCTCTGGGTTCATTTGCCAGGAACAAAATCCAAACTATGGAATTACAGTATCTCAATATAACTCATCAATATTTAAGTATTTTGTTTGGTCTGTTCCTAATTTAGAGACATCTGGCTTAAAGGGAACTGATTCTACTTCTGCTATAATGCTATCAGCTTCCTCAGAGACCAGCTGTTCCATTTTATTCCAGTCATCTCCAAATTTTTCTTATATAGCTGTATAATTCCTAGATCCTTTTGTCATCTCATATCAGATGGTGAATGAAGAAACAGCTGTGATAGCTGTGTGCCTTTGCATTTAGTAGCTACTCCAGACACATGAAGGAAACACTCTCTTTAACTTGCAAGGGGAAAGATAATACAAATTACTCTCGCTGCTGAGACTACAAAAACTCTCAGCAACTACTACAGCGGAGACAGTAGTGAAAAGAGTCGGACAAATTAAACATCCTGTGGGAAAATCTGAATTCCTGTTCTGTTCCAATTATTCTGAATGAAACCTAAAAGATAAGAAAAAGGAAATCTTAAATTCCGCATGTAAGACAGACTTACCTAGTACGGCAAAAGTTTGCCTGGTGTCTTGCAAGCGTTGGTGTAGAACACCTGTCATACACCTGAGGGGTCGCTCCTCCGTTCTTTAAATAAAGGACATATAGGATCAAGACAGTGTTCAACCCATGGATCTCAAAGTGACAAATGAGTCAGGAGGACTTGTTATACTCCAGTCCAGAAGCTCCAGGTTTTTACCAGTTGTACACTTTAATTTTAAACTTCAAGAGATTTCACCCACACAAACCCTTGCAAAGTCTTTGATTCTTTGACACCTTGAATTCATGTCCAGAGAAAAACTACACATTTTTTCTCTAAGAGATTGCTTTTAATTGGGTGAGAAAATAGGGATTTTGGCAAAAACGGTTTTACAGAAATAACATGCAACTTCCTAAAATCATTACAACAGATTACTGAGAGTAGCAAGCATTGTTACAGTAAGGGAACCTTTGTTACACCCAGCAAATGCAAACTCCTTACAATTTAAGTGAAATACAGAACAGCAGGTGTTTTAACTTGCCCACAGGAGTCAAGAGAGATGAAGAGAAGAAAGAATAAAAAGAGAAAGAGAGGAGAGAGACTTATTTACCACTCTGAAGGTCACATGTTGAAGAGTCAGAAGGGCAGAGGCCATGGGAAGACAGAGGCCATGTGTGTGTCTGTTGATAGACTTTGGCCAGCCCCCCAAGGTTGGGACCTTTGGCTCACTGCCACTCACTGTCTCTCTAGCCAAAGTGAGGGGTGCCACAGCCACTTAGAGGATGCAGGGGGTGTGGTGTGGGTGGGCCAACAGGTGGCCTTTTTGACAGCCCAGCCACATGGTTTTCCCTGCCACGTACTCTGCATGGGTGCAGTCATGTTGGCCCCAGGCCTAGGCCTAGCCCTTCCCCCCTCCTCCTCCCAGACAAAATGATTTATTCAACCCATCAATCAAACAATCCAGTGAGATATGAATCTGGTCTCTGATAGGACTAGGCTTTCAGATTTTTATTGGCACCATTTCTCTGCTTTATGCAGTTTTCTTTCCTCCAACTGTTGGTGACTCCACATCTCACCTGCTTTAATTTTAAAACTATATTTCCCTTGCCCTGCATGTGTGATTCACCTATCTAAAACTAGGTCACAAGAGTGCTTTAATTTTATCTTTTATAGGCTGCTCTGCCTTGTTGTATCTTCTTCCCCACTAGACTTTGCTCTTATTTATGCATCTCAAACAGATAAACTAGTGTTAGTCAGTCACAGGATATTATTTCTTGCTGGGCACCTTGATTAGAACTGAATCTCAGACTCTGACTTTGCTCTTAGAGCCCAATCATTAGAAAAACCTTGAGAGGCTTTCAGAGCTAACATATGCCTTTACTTCATATAATTTTTGCTATGAGAAAGCCTAACCCCACCCTTGAAATCTTACTACAAGTCATTGCTGCAATCCCGTTGTCTGCTCTAACTGCCTCCCTGAATACTTGCAGATATGAAGTCCTCTTGTCTCAGCTGTTGCTCATCATCTCTTCATATTTTCCCAGCAAGTACGCCGCATGTCAGGTGTATTTTTTAATCTAGAAGCTGCACCTTATCAATCGCTTCCCCTAGCCTTTGTGGTATTTTTAAATTCAATTAAAACTTTTCCTCCTTCTCTGAAGGATCCGCAGTAGACTCTCTGACCTCTCTTCTACACTCTCCTCCATGCTTATTCTACACCTCTGATCTTTCCCTCCCTTCCATCTTTTCTATTTGCACCATACTGTATATCCTGAAGATTTTCTCCTTATCTGAACCTCTGGTTTATATAAGAAACCTGCTTTACAATGTAGCCTTTGACACTGAAACACATTTTACTTTCCTTTTTGTTTCTCATCATGCAAGTCCCCTCTCACTAGCTCATTCCTGAAAGTTTCCACCATTAACTCAGAAGCTGTAAAATTCCATCCTACTATTCTGTTCCTTGCTGTATCCCCTATACCCAAAACCTTACTGCTGGCATAAGACTCCCATGCAGCACACTAATGTATGTTGCTGTACACATAAAACACAAGGGCATGATGTAAAATATGTCAATAACAAAACACACACTTTCTTCTTATTGCTCAGATAATTTTGTCTGATTTTCACTTCCTCATTATCCAGAGTGAAAAATCATGGCATGGGATAGTAAATACTCTCACTATGGCTACCAGAATGATGTCAATAAATCATCATGCTAGAGTAGGTGACATTCACATAGCAAGCCTGTATTAATTCTACATACTTCTTCAGAGAAAAAAAAAAAAAGGCACTACATTGTTTTCAGACCAGGAAAAAATCATTTCTCTATTTCTCTGCAGTAGCCTTCAATTTTACAGCAATGCAAGCTCTGTTTGCTTTACGAGACACTACATGGTGTACCGGTATTATTGTAAAACTCACCAGAGAGCCAACACAAAAGTCCTTTGGGTCCAATGATCATTTCTTAACCCATTTGCCCCTTTAGTGAGAGTTTGGGACAGGCAGTAAACATAAAGTGGGTCTTCTACAGCACAGTGATTTTGTTTCTTAAAAATTTGACAGTGACTCTCAAACATAACCAGGTGAGTTCTTGTGCACATACATTTCACTGTAACTGGCATGCATGCTTTACTATTGAATCTCGGAGTTTTCATTGCCACATAGGACTATTTCTGTTATTAAAGTTTATATTTTTATGATTTAGACTACAAAATAAGTGTCATTTATATACTTACTGACTTCTGTGCAGACATAATTAGAATAAAAAGCAGAAAAAATATTATCCAAGGAAACTGAGTTGTAAAATAACCCTGCTGGTGAAAGTATTCCAGTTTTAAACTCTGTGTTTTAAAAGGACAAATAGATTTTAGGAGTATTTTTTAAAATACATTGTTTATTCTGTGGGAAAGTTCTTTTTTTGTTCTTTCTTTGATTTTGTTTTAAGGATAAAATAGTAGTGATAAGAAATAACTACTGACCAATAGGTCTGATTTTGTGAAATTATTACCTGATTGCATTTCTCTCTCTAGTGTTGACTTATTAATGTGTCACAGAGGAACAAAATGCTCCAGCTCAGATAAACATTGGACTCAGTTAAGCCATGTAAAATTGAACTAACTGTGACTAACTAGTGGGCTCTGGAGATGCTTTCCAGAAAAGTCTATTCAGATATGTTGCAAAGCCTGTATAGCCGTAGATTACAAAAATCAGTATCACTTTCCTTGCCAGTGACAGCAGATGCCATGTGGGCAGACACTGGCAGACCAGCTCTTGCTGACTCGGCAGGTTCAAGAGAAAGCTGGTGAGCTGAGCTTCCTGCTCCCCTCCTCTGCCAGAGGCAACACAGCTGGCAGCAAGAGCAGCAGAAGAGTGCACGTGCAGTCTGTCAAATTAGTACACAAGAGTCTGTGACCTCTTGCCATCCATAAACAGCTGGTTCTTTCCATCTTTTTCTTGACCCAGAAGGTGGTAACTAGCTGTGATGTCAAGCACTGCAACAACCTGCCCAGGGAAGTGGTTGAGTCACCATCCCTGGAGGTATTTAAAAGACTGTGGTTAGGGGCACAGTTTAGTGGTGGACTTAGGAGCGTTAGGTTCATGGTTGGACTTGATCTTAAAGGTCTTTTCCATTCTAAATGATTTCATGATGTGCTGCAGCTTCTGAGGTTTGACAAGGTGTGGAAGAGGAGTTTGCAAGAGTTGCTGCCTCCTCAAGTTCGCTATAGGCCACAGCCATCTCCATTTTAATTTTCCTACAAATTTGCTGCAACACTACCATCCCCACTACCTCCAAAATCATCCCTTCTCCATTTTTAAATCACAGCTTCCACAGAGTCATTAACGGTAACAGAGAACAGAAAAGGAAATACATATTGATACATGGCACTAAGTCACAGACAGAACACAGACTTAGTTAAATGTTAGCATTTAAAATTTGCAAATAAAGTCACTCAAAAACTAAGACTATTGAAGTAGGTCTTCAATAATTATGAATTCTGAAAGAGTTCTACTAAAAGTATTGAAAAACATAATGCTTATTTGCTTTCCTTTGTAAGGCTGATCATATATTACCTTAAATCAAAATGGCAAAATTATACAGTTTCCTGTGATGAGGCAGAAAGGGTAAATGAAATTAAATTAATAAATGTGTTTCATTTTTGAAAATGCCATAATTATGGAAATTCCATTTAATTAACTTAGTAGAAATAATGAAGAACATGGATTTTTTTCAATTATAGTGTATGATATAGATATACACTCTTGGAATGTAACAGAGGCAAAGATATATAAGAGTAATGCTGAGTTCTGGCATTGTATGGAAAGGTTTGAGGGTTGGGCTTGTTTGCTTCCCCCTCTTCCCATGATATTCAACCTACTTAACAGCAAAACAGTTCTCCAGGTGACAAAAGTTCTAGGTACCACTTCCTATAAGATTGCATATTGCTGTATCATCAGTTGTAAATTAACTTCTGAAGCTTATGTCTCAGTTTAATGAGACAGAAGTGGTTTGCTAAGGAAGGTGAGTTATGAGGCAAAACCCAAACCTCCTCCCTCTAAGCAAATTGTGAATCCAAAATTAAGAGGCTCCGATTGAGAGAAAAATGTGGAAAAAGGAAAACAATAACAGCCCTTTATTAAAGAATATATAAGTGTTGGTAGAACAACAAAAAAAACCTCAAAGGAACAAATGAACAATAATCCTATACCCAAAACTCCCTTTCGACGAAAACAAACCAGTTCAGTTGCGCTTTTGGCGCAATTTTACCCACAGTCAGCAGGCGTCGCTGTTGGGTCTCAGGGGGTGCAGTGCCTGCAGTGCTCAGTGCTGGCCGGCAGGGGGCGCTGTTGGGTCCGGCGGTTGCCTTGGGAACCCTCCGGGCGGGCGGAGGCACCAGCAATGGCGGCCTTCCCCCCACTGAGGAGGGGAGAGAGGGAANCGCCAGGCAACCAAGCAGCAGGAAAGCAAGCCTTGGAGACTTTCCTCAATCCACTACTAGCTGCGTTCCGGCCACCAGCCAAAGCGAGTGGTTTCCTCCGCGAGGAGAGAAAAAAAAGTTCTTTCCCTCCCCCTAGAAACAAATGAAGGTCATCAGCTTGGAATGCTACCTGGCCAGCCAGTTCTTTTGTGTTAGTTAAGTACGCCCCCAGACAAACCAAGCTTCCCTCCCTCAGAGGGGCAGGGGGAAGGGAGAAAAATTCCAAACTAAGTTACTTTTTTTCATTAAGCCTATGACAGCTTATTAGGAGCTTATTAACCTACTTGTCAGATATGAGTCTGTCCAATTCTGTACTCCTGGGTTACTGTGGTTTATGACATCAGTAACAAAATCCATGTCACTCTTGCAGGGTACATGAATATCAATATTGTTGTTTCAAAATGTTTCCTAATGTGCACATTTCCATGAAACATAATTCAAGAGTTTGGCGGTTTTTTGTCTCTTATTTCAATGCCTTCACAAACAGAACGGTTTCCTTGTAAAATAGGAACACCAGTTTGGCAACCATTCTAAAGTGCTTCATGCGTAACAATGTTTAGAACACTCAGAAAAGCCTATTTGTTCTACTACAAAACCTTTTTACTGCAGAAAGAAGGGGAAATTGGTTAAGCTTTTCTGATTTCTGCCATTTAACTTGCTGCTATCAAAGTCTGCTAAATAAAATATGCCAGTGTTTCAACACAAATGAGTTTTGCTCTAATAATCACAACATATCCCAGGTGGAACATGCTGCAAATGTATGAAATGAAAAGTTACCCAAACCTTTTGAAAATTACTGTTTTCCTCAGGTTTACTGCATAAAAGATTAAGAAGTAACATGATATTGACAGGTGCATTTTTTTATTTTTCTAAGACTAGAAGGAAAAATTTTTTGAGACAAAAAACTTTTTCTTACTTCAGACTGAATTTTCTGAACCTATCTGATTATTATAATGAAAAAAAGAGAAGCCCACAGCTTAGCTAGTGTAGAATCTGTTTCCCAGCAATGATCAGAGGAGAGACTTAGAAATGAACATGTGGATTGGCTATCACTTCCACAACAATAATCATTAAAACTTACATTTAGATCCTATTTTTAAATTCAGATGTTAGTTTTGGTACCTGAAGAAAAAAAAATCAAGTTATCTTTGTTATGTGAGTTAACTATATAAAGTTATTTCAAGTCCAACCTAGTAGGAGCAAATTTATGCAATTTAAACAGAGTTTAAACTACATAACCTATTGCAAGCTTTTGAAGCAATAGTGCATGTTTATGTAAAATTTATTCCAAATCTCTCAACTACCACACTATTAGAGAAACTAAATGCCTTACAATGTCCCCAGGACACAATTAATTATTCCCTCCAACTAAATAACTATTCTTATCCTTACAGAATACCTTGCACCAGAACATTCCTTCTTTTCTCAAGGCAGGATTTTTGGTTTCAGCCTCCTGGAGATCTTTTTCTTCAATCACATGGACATTTGTGAGTATTTAGTATTAACTAATTTTTTAAAAATTTTATTTTCTGAGGTCCTTGAGGAGATGCAGTGTCACATTTCCTCTGTATGCACATCCTGCTGACTAGTTGGTCCCTCTCAATGTTAATCATCAGAGCTTTGCTTAAAATACCTCATCACCAGGTGAGATTAAGAGAAGACGAGATGTACTTCTGATTTTTTATTTCATACAGAACATGAAATACATTGTTAATTTTAATTTTAGTTGTATGTCCTCCTGTAACAAGTTTACAGTCCAGCAGATGTAACACCTACAAAAAGTCTCAGTACTTCAAATTCAGGTATTTTTTTCATAAAAAGTGTGATTGAAATATTAACAAGGACATACGAGGGGTTAAAAAGAATAGAGAATTGATACAAGAATAAAGAATCAAAGCACACATTAAAATAAAATTAAAATTGTGATCTCTCACTCATACCAAGATGTTATCGCATGCATAATGTCATGAAAGTCCTATTTAATGTCACTGCATTTTTATGCATTCAGTGTATCTACCATGGAAAGGCAATAAACCAGAATATTTTACCTGAATGTTTCCAATAAGCTTGCCACATAAAGTCAGGAATAATATGCCTGACACAGAATTGTTTCAATGCTCAATTTTATGTCAGGTCGGGTCTCCAGATTCCTTTATTTTCTCAGAGGCGGAAAAAAACCCCAATTCAGTGTTTCTCAAAAAGCATAAACAAGAAAATGTCCTTGCATAATAATAGGAAATATAAATAATTCTATAATTATTTAAGAATATAAGTATTTTTCACAGATAATGAAAGATGATAATGAAATCAGTAGACAACAGACACAGTGTTGGGAAGCATTGTCAAAAACAGAAGGATGGAACAAAATGAGTAGAACAGAGGCAGCTATATACATAGGAATAATGTGTTAAAATACAGCTAACCAGCTAACCAGCTCCTCCACAGAGGAGCCCAGGACATTAATGGGTGATGACTTTCATGCTAAATTTTAAGGACAGTCCAAAAGTGGAATATCTTACTTCCATAGCTTCCTCAAGATATCTCACAGCACTCAGAGGGCACTGGAAAACCCTGACTGACAGAGCCATGCTCTCTCTGCTTCCTATTTAACCATGCTTTATCCTTCCCTCAAAACACATGAACCTTTCTTATTTGCTTTTCATACTGGCTTTATAGTTCTTCTGTCAGGCAAAAGTATTAATTTAGAAAAATGGCTTAAGTAACTGAAATTATTTGCTAAGTTATTGACAAACTTGGAGTTAACAATGTAATTTGAATGATCAATTCTCTTATTGGTGGAGGGATTATGATTAAAGGAAGAAGTAAATAACAATAACAATGACTGGGGCTAAATTACTGTAAATTGTTCAGCTAATTAAAAATAAATAATTAATATATCAAATCAAAGACTAAATGAATCAACCAATAAATCAATATTTATTTGCTCCTGAATTTTGAAATTATCAAGTTACTGAATTAATACAGAGAATAAATCATGAGGCTGACATAAGAAAAAATATCTTTTTAAAAACCCCAACAATTCATAAATAGAGATACTGCTGGAACATATATGACATCCATTACTGCAGAAAACATAACAGCCAAAAACCCATCCATCTATCTCTTTCTTGCTCGATAGCTAATGCCCTATCTGCCACTATGGACTTGACTTAACAGCTGAAAAATCTGAATGTCCCTTCTTAATGTAGCACTTTGACTCAGGGAGTTCATCCAAGAGGGTAGCAAGATAAATTTGGCCAGTTGCAGAGAAATAATGAGATTTAGTTTCCCTTCATTCATATGCTAAAATCTCATGGTGGCTAAAATCCCTGCTTCCCTCACAGAAATTAACAGATGTCTTAAAAAGTAGAGGTAACTGATGAAAAAATCAACAATTCCAGCACAATTCTTTCCCTTAACTAAATGTATTTTGATAATAGCCTAAATAAAATTATAAAACCCCTCAAAACAATATAAAACCAGGGGGACAGTTCAGGACAAGCAGATGTTTAAGATCAGACATCCTGTTCGAACAGTGATGAGGGTTGTTAGGCACAAATGGGAGGAAGCCTTACAGGCCAAGACGGGGCTGGAGCCAGAAGAGGTAGAGAACACAAGACCTGCATGATCAAGCACAAGCCAAGGCCAAGAAAGTGAGAAAAGAAGGGAGTAGGCTAAGGACCAGGGCAAGCGAGGATTCAAAGGCCAAGATGAAAACTGGCTGACTTTCTATCAGTCTAAATTCTACCAGAAAGAGACTGGGCAAAAAACCAGACACGACTGCTGGAATAGAACTGAGATACACTATCTCAAAAAGCATCAGACAGCTTCATAGATGTGGGTAGTAAATTTTCTGAGCAATTTACTGCAATTATTGTTTAGGAATTGGCACTGCAAAATATAATCTCACTCAGACTTTCTTCTAATAATCTATCAAAATTTTTGCTCTGTTAAATCAGACTCAAGAAGTATATTACCAGTGGAGCAGCCCACAGAGGCACATACAGCTGTGGCTCCACTGTGAGTGCACTAATACTCACTCAAACACAGTTCAGTTTTTTAAATGCTTGTAAGGAAAAGAGCGGAAGTGCATATGAACACGAATGTGCTGAATAACTTTTTTGTTATGCCTTTGAGTCATTGCTTGGAGGCAACTTGTCCCTGACGTATAAGACTCCAGGTCCAACCAAAAGAACTGCAGAAAGTTCAGGTACAAACTCAGTCACCCAAGGCCCTGAGAGATTATAATGCCTGATAAATTGCACTTGGGTGGAAGCGGCAGCTTGGTATATGTCAGTAATACACCTCTGTGTCATAACTACTCATAGCTATCTCTTGATGGAAGCAGAGCTTTTATTGAATTCCAGGGAGTGCTGAGGATAGTCTTCATCCTGCTAGTCTCATTTTGGACCTTGACACAACTAATTCATCCAGTTTAAGAATCTCTAGCAGGAGATAATACCTTTAGCTTTCCCAATTACCAGCAGAAACAATCTTGGGGATTGCTTTCTGTGGTGAAAAACAATCTTCTTCAGACAAAGGAAGTGTTGAAAAATGAGTCCACTTTTGGGACGTGAAGTTCTTGGTACAAGACAGGTAGATTAGTCCTCTGAATTAGATAAATCTCAGAAAGTGCATGGCACCCATACATACCATGTCTTTGCAGACAGAGGATGAACAACGGAACTCAAATATTTTCTGCCTTCCTGGTCATGCTATCAAAAATAGGAAGACACTTCAAAAACAGATACAATGTTAATGTTGCCAAGGGCTTGAAAAATGAGCTCCCCGTGTCTTGAAAAAATCCCCAGCAAGGGAAAGGCTGTCAGACAGTAAAAGCACAATATAGATAATGCATCCTCAGGCATGGGATTTGTGACATGGGACCATGTAGTTGCTGGAGGACTGCTGGAGGGATTCCTGATGCAAAGTCATTAAGCAAATGATCTCTCAGATGCTTTCAGGACTTGGAATTTTGCTGCTGTCCAATGGTATTACACATTCCAGACAAGGAGCTGAAGACTCATGGCCTCTAGCACTTTTCAGTCAGAGGACAACTCCAGGATTTGTTTGTGCAGCAATTATTTGAGTTTAGTCTCATTTTCCAGAGACATTCTTTGACAAACAGGCACTTAACATGGTGACTGGGTTCAGCCACTGTAGGTGCAGGCTGGTGGTTGATGACGATGTGACACACAAAGAAAAGATAATCAATGAAAATTTTGTGGTCAAAGCAAACCAGTTAAGTGATGACACTGAAGATATACTGACAAGAACAGAGGTGCTAGATAGAAAATATTAAATCTGTCTTGAGCCACTGCTGACAAAAGGAAATGAGAATCATCATACATTTTTGCATGAGTCTTACACAGAGCATTAAAGAAAAGGATGCTTGAGAAAAGATTTACAAATACCATGAAAGTGAACAAGCCTTCAGTCCAGCATAGTTTGGCATATGCATTATCCAGAAATTCAATGAGAATGGAAGGTCCACCCTGCAGAATTTAAAATGCCACTTTATATAATTTCATTGTCACAAAACTCCTGGATTTTTTTTTTTAATTATTATTCTGAACATGGATTAATGTATCATATTTGTCCTCTGGACATTAACTCCTAAATTCAAACTATTTTTACGTTTAAATATCTGTAAAAAGACCCCACGTTTTATTCTGTCAACTGTTATTATAACTGCTCTTCTAGCTTTGGCTTACTGCTGTGTTAAGTTTAATTTAAATTCAGAATTATTTATGGCAGAAACTTAAATTTTTATTATTCTGAAAATTCAATGTTCACTTTTAATACAGTCTAGTAAGGGATGGTGATACAATTGAGAAGAAGGAATGGACATTCTGAGTGAAGTTGTGTAGAAATCTGTTACTGAAATTATGAAGTATCTACTGACCTTTTTTTTTTTTTCATATCTACTTCTGTTCTAGCTGCAGAGGTTACAACATGAAGCGGTGTTTTTGGCTGAAAGTCAAAATAGTACACTACTCCAAAATGAGCAATTAAATACATCTTCAGTATGGACACCTGGGAATCCAATGTACTGCTGCAGAGATGAATTACTTCTGTTTCTATCCAGGATTGCAGCAAGCAAAAACTGACACGAATGATGAAACTCTTGAATAGCCTATCCAGTAGACAGAGATTTCCTCTTCTTTCCTTTACTTTCTCCTCAAAACTTGAGGATGCCTGATATGAATAAGAGGTTTGGATGTTTTCCCCTTGATAAAGAAACCTTATTCTCATTCAATTCTTGTCTTTTCTGACAGCTATCGATTAAACAGAACAAATATCTCAAACTAATCTGTGCTTTCTTCCTTTTTTTTTATTTCAGCTGAAACTCAAGCTTATAAAAGAGAGTATAGCATGACTTAGCTTTGTCTATACTTTAAAGCAATGCTTTTTGAGCAGTGGTTCAGCTAGACTATGCTCCATCTGACAACTCTCATTCTGCCACATTGATTCATTCAAGTAACCTTGTAAACTTCAGTGTTACATATGAACCAGAAATTCAGAATCAGAGACAATATTTAAATACACCTTTTGTGTACTTGACAGCTACTATTAATTGCTCTCTTAAGTCTTCTCTTTATTAGGCTAAACAATTCTAATTTTCCAGTGTTCTCCCAACCATTACAAGATATCTAATAATGAAGAAATTTAAAAAACCAGCAACCCTACCACCAATTCTCTGCCTACAGGGAGATTATCAAGGGGCTGGAGCCAGACTTTTTAAAGTGATGGAAAAAAGAGAGATAACAAGGATAAGTGGAAACAAATGGCATTAAGACTGGGTAAGGACAAAGATTTTCATCATGAGGACAAACAAATAGCAGAACATGCTGACCAGAGAGGTCATGCAGTCTATGGACTGATCAGGCTTCCAATGGAGCATCCTTGGAAGTTTTCAAAACTCAGCCGTACAAATCACGGAGCAACCTGCTCTGTCCTTCTAGTTAATGCTGCTTTGAGCAGGAGACTGCACTAGACCTTTTGAGTACTTCTAACTTGATTTTTTCTACAGTCTTAAAAATCATAAATCTACATTTTGGAGAGTGACTAAAACGGAAAAAAACAGGTGTATTCAATGCTATGCTGTAATGTTCTCAAGTTTAGCACATATTGCCTTTTTACTATAACTTAGTGTATTTACTACTAACACACAAAGTTGCATTTAAAACTGTCAACTACATGGATTTAAATAGGTTTTCTGAGCTCTTATTTTTATTCCAGGGAAGGCTAGAAAAACAAAAGCTGAGCACACAAAACAGCCCTGCTCATAAAGAACTCGTTGGATATCTTATTTGTCCCTTAATCTGCCCTTTATTGCTTGCCAGTTGCATTTTTCTTTACATTTAATAAGCTCTACTTGCAAGGGCAAACAAGTATTCTCCTAATGATGTTCTGATGGAGGAAACCTAATTGCACACCATAAAATCTTAGTAGCTACTTTAATTGCTCCACAAATTATCTTTAAGTGCTGTTCATGATTTATAGCAGCAAAACTTTCGCCCCCCTCAGCAGCTAAATAGAGCTGACTGGGAAGTTTCAAGAAAACATATTTTTTTTGTAGAAAAATATGCACCTGAAAGGGAAACCTTTTTTTTCAGGTAAGTTTTCATTAAAAAAAAAAAAAAAAATGCTGGAAAAGTATTCTTAAATTTAAGTGGAAGTTTTAATGTGATTTAAATACCAGGTAAATGACATCTTAATCACAGCAAGAATACCTGAGTTGTGAGAGACAGAGATGGTCAATCTGTAAGCTCAGGCAGACAAAATGATAGATCAAGATCTTGCCTTATCCAGATTGTAGGAGAGCAAAAATTTTGAACTTGGGTCCAGGTGAAAGACCTATTTTGGTTGAAGTTTGCCTTTTCTACTGCACTGGAAGCAGTTTAAAGTGAAAGACTTAAAAAAATTTCAGTAAATTAAATTTTTGTTTGCTGATGAGCCCTATCTTCAAATAACACCTAGACAGCTGTGTGACAGTAAGCAAACACAAATACTTGCAGAATTACAGCAATTTCCATAGTCCTTATCACCTCAGCATTTTATAACAGTAAATGAAGTGGCAACTTTGATGCAGAGCAGCATCAATTTTAGACAGAATACTGCTGAAAGTAGAAATATGAAAAGATAAACATTTCAGAAACTGAAAACTGCTTCTCTACAACAAAGCACCACACTAATTAGTCCATAACTTAACAAGTAGGAAATAGAAATCAGTGAGGCATTAGGAAAAGGTTTTAGAAAGACAAACTTTATAGCTGTTCCATCAGAGGACTATATTCTGCTATAATTGCAGTTTATTTATTCAAAGATTTGTGTATTAATGGGTTCCAGCTCAGTAATGAATATTTGTCTCTGTAGTATTAATTGTTGACACGTCTAAACAACTTTGAGCTGAACTTAATGCAATCTGATCTGAGAATGAAATCCTTAATTATTAGTACTTCATAGAGCCACTTGTAGTCTAAAATATTTTTTAACACAAAGTAGTGAAACTTGTTGTGTACTTAAGCTGGATATAACTTTTCTCTGAATGAGACAAATTGACTGGGATGTGAAACACACCTACATAGAAGTGCTACTCAAAAAAATCAAACTTAGAGACAGATACTTTTTTCCATTCTGTGTCACAGACTTCTCTTAGGAGACAATTACTGCAGAAATTCCTCAGGTTTCAAACTTGAGGCACCAAAGACAAAATGACAACATATTTCAAGGAGAATTGAGCAACAGCTGCTTATAAGATTTAAAACAAAGATAAAGTAACATTTCAAATTCTGGAAGTTTAAGTTGCTATGACATATCAATAGCAAGATATGCCTTTTAGGTACAAAATTATGGCAAATAAAAGCAATATGTCTAAAATAATAGTAAATATACAAGTAAGATATGAATAAACTATATGTATAAATATATATGCATGTATATTTAAAACCAGAAATAACAAAAATATACAATAAAAACGTGAAATTCTAAGGTAAGATTCCAATAGGAACAAAATGAGAAATTGCATAATTACAGTGATTGTATTTCATGCAAGGTTAGTATTATCAGAATTTCATTAAAACTCTGAATTAAGGCAAATTTTGACATGTGAGCATTTTCAATTAATTCCATATTCATCTTATGCTTTACCTATTTTCTTTGAAATTATTCACAAGTTAAGTTACTGTGTTTATACTCTTTGTCTTTGTTAAAGAGTTTCTGTACTAGAGAAGGATTATCCTTAAAATTTTGGGCAATCTTAAGCCTTCAGTGTGTGAAACTTTGTACTGGTATAGTAGGCCTCGATTTTTAGGAGTTAAAATTAATGTTTCAAAATCTGCTTACTTTTATGTATTAAGAATCTTACGAAGCTAACGGGTTTTGAAAAAAACCCAAGACTTAAAACCAAATAAAAATAGAAATCGATAATAAAGGTATAGAATACAATAGTTTCATTACAAGATATATTTCTTACATATATTTATACATAAAGAGAGATGTATTTACCTTACTCTCAACATCTGTAAATGAGAATTTCCCTCTCCTGATTTCATGATGATTTCAACACTGTAAAGGTTAAAATTTCAGTGTTGTTCACAGAAATCTACACTAATATAAAATTCACAAAAATCACAATTTTAACATAATTCCTAATGAGCTTATTAAAGCTGAACTCCATATTGCTTGTACTATTTACTTTTTTTTTGTATTATGGTTATTTCTTTTACACTACTGAGTGAATCCATCTTCACCCTCAGTTTCTCTCTTCTTTAATATTTCTGCTGCAGCTGTATCAGTAGATAGTCTCCATAAAAACAGGTATCTCCTATTGTAACTTTTTTAATTGCTACCAATTTTTGTAAAAGTTTCTCCTTTTCCATAGTATACTTTGAGGCCCTATTCCCAGTAAAGCTGTCCTTTAGAAGGTCAAAGCAAGATATTCTTTTTCTGAGTGATTTCCCTTCTCCTGAGTCTTAATTCCTTTACTTTCAAGTTCTTTCCCCTTACAATTACCATTTCCTTCAGGATGATAAACACCAGTTGTACATGTAAGATCAGTGATGCTATCAAAGATTTAAACAGGTGCTGGAGGTGGAATCTGAATATAGAGGAGGACCCGTAGCTTTGATGATCCTCCCTCTAAGCCTGGCTTGTTCTCCTCTGCCTTGGGAACCTCATGTGGACTGTCATTTAAACTTCCTCTTGAAAGTTTACATGTGGCTCATACATGCTATTATTTGAGTAAACTAAAAACTGACAAAAGCAGCATTAGCAAAAAGTAGTGACAAAGGTTGGTGAATGACTGCAGAGAGCTATCCTGGAGCGTATTGCAGAACAGGGTGTTAAGACTGACCACGTTTCATACTGTCCTAAGTGATCTGCAAGGTGTAAAGATTGTATTAGTGACAGTCTCAAATATAGGCAGACCATAAGGACAGAACTTGCAAATCGCAAACACAGCAAAGAAATCAACATGAAAAATTAATCAGAGGAATAATTAAAACACAGAAAATTTCAGTTAACAGAAAAAAATTAAAACAATGTCTTCAGGAAGAAAATAATCTTGAAAGTACTTGAGATTTCAACCCAGGACAGTATTTTGCCTCCAACTGATGATTTTCAATCTCTCATGTGCCATCTAATTTGGAAGCGCAGACACTAGCTCTACTTTCAAGGAATCCCTTTACTCTAACTTCCCTAAATTCTCCTTTCTGGGAGTTCAGTCCTCATGGCTTGCCACCCATCTAATGCTCTATACTCCCCTGCTTCCCCTAGGACTCTTCCTCACACCCTCTCCAGAGCTTCTGAGAACCTCTGGTGACATTTCCATCTGAGTAGGATGACATCTAAAGCAAAGGGCACAAGTCTTGCAATGGAATTTCTAAATGCGCATAGCTACATATTAGGAAAAGCCTAATACACCTACACAAATTTCTGGCAACAGGCACATCTGTGCAAAAACTTATTTCAATCTCTGCATGACCTTTGAAACCTGAGGACTTTGTCTGTACTGGGGAATCAAGAGAGTGTCAGGACAGAGAAGTTAAGTCACCCATTGCTGAAATTTCAGAACAGTTCCTGATACCTTCTTGTGACTGGTCATCCAGCACTTTCCCATATGATTCTCTACAACTCATGTTGATATGACTTGTACAGATGTGGCCTTTGAATCTTAGGCCTCACCAGGGTGGTACACATCTTGTACACCTCAGAACAGGAACTGCAGCAGGCAAGGGAGCCATCCAATGCCAAAACACTCAGCAAGGCCCTGCTTGTGCAATGTTAGTTACTGGGAGAATAACATGAAGGATGTGACTTAAATGTTACCCTTTATGCAAAACGATTGTAAAGTACTTGAGAGCCACAGGTTATATCTGTTTGGAAAATATTGGTCCAGAAGCCTTTCTTAGAAAGTCTGAGCAGAGACAACTGATTGTCAGCACTTGAGTGAATGATCCACCTGGATACTATGTAAGAAGAATGATGAATGAATGTCCCTACTACTGCCTTCTAGGACCACCTTTCAAAACAAGATACCTGGAAATGCATTTTGTGAGAAGCCCTACAGATCATATTGGCTTAGGATAATTCTTTTCATCTATGTGGTAAGTGGTGCAAACAGTACAGGTATCTGTGAGAAGAAGAAAATGAGGAAGGGGGGAAGAGAGAAAGGAGTTAAGTGCACAAAGAGGAAAGGAGAACCCAGAAATCAGCAAAATTGCAGACGCATTTTTTTATGACTGCAGCTGAACTGACTGAAAAGGTCACTCCTCAAAATTACTTCCAGATGCTCATGACTGCAGTTGCCTGGGATCATGATGGCCTACTGAACTGCTCTTGTTCACACCGAAACCCATCTCAGTTGAAATGAGCTGCCAAAAAGAGTACATTTGTTCTTGACTGATCCATCTTAACCAAATACATATTTCAGTGTGATCAGAGACAAGTTAGAAGAGCTTAGCTACTTCTTTCACTGAAAAAAAATAAAAAAAGATGCACATCTAAACGGTAATGCACAAACCTGTCCAGTAGTGTTAGTGGACCTAAGTGCCTAATGTATTCAGCACACTCTGCAGTGCTTTTTACAAGCAGCTGCAACATGCTTAAGGAAGATTGCAATCATACAAAGCAGACCAGGTAGAGTCACAGCTAGAATTACTATTCTCCAAGCAGAATAATGTTATCAGAAAGCTATCATCAAATCAGCTCAGGATATCAACACAAATAATGCTGCCTGGAAGGACTGAATCACACGGGACAGTCTAGAGAGTTAAATGAAAGCAAATATGGAATATAAGATCTGACCAGGGATACAGAATATTAAATGGATGTGTTCCTGCTTATCAATACTTGGTAGCATATGTAAAATGTTCCTGTGCTTATCAGTCTGGAAATTATTAAGATACTCATTCACTATTCTTCCTTTAAAGTGCTGTTGTATGAATTCTGTCCCTAAGCCTAAAGGTGGATTTGATGGTCTGGTTATGATGAGCCCTTTTCTTCAAAATGTTTTTGAAAATAATCCATCTAGAAGAAATACAGAATAAAAAAGCAAAATTGCACAGGCTTCTTCATCAGTGTAATCTATAAGGTTTTTGTCTTTCCTGCTTTTTGGGACAGGAGTGCTATGGAAGCTTAGGATTCATGCTTCTGCTTTTCTGTTAATTCCTGCATCATGGGCACATCCTGAAGTTAAAATAAATTAATAAACCAGGAACAGGAACAAAAAACCCCACCCTAATTTACCCCAAGTAAGGAATATAGACTCTAACCCTTAGTTATATCTGTGTGCTTACAGCCACCAAAACAGGGGTGAAAGGTCTTGCAAAAATAAAATAAGTAAGAAAACCTTGGGATTGTTTAATTTTAAAGGTTATAATAAAATTTCAGTATTTCATCCTTCTCATTAAGTTCCAAATAGGTTCAGATCAACTCTAATTGTATGGTCTGCCAACCAAAGCTGAAAACATGAGGGGAAGGGAGCACTCTTAACAAGAGTAGATTTGATATTTGTGTGCAGTCTAGTCACAGAATGCAACAAAGCTTTTCAGCTGTCAACATTTTCCCTTGTTAAAAATCAAAACCCATATTTTATTTCAAAATGGCCATAAGGACACTTTGTGTGGAATAGGATCATTAACACAGCAGTGAAATGACTTGAGTGCAACCTGCCTCTAGTACCCTTTTCAACTTTACAAGAAACTAATGAGTAAAAAAACCAGAAAGTGTCAAAAATAATTCTGGTGAGATACATGAATGGCACTTACTTCTTCAACTTATTTTGTTTCACTTGTTGCCTCAAGTGATTTTCATACTACGGCATAAATTATTTTAAGTAGATCTTCTTTCTCATTAGGAGAAAAAACTAGAAATGCCAAACAGAATCCTTAGGTTCATAGTCTGTTTACCTGTTACAGTTTCAGATGTCAGTTTTGGTTTATATAATCATTAGGAGGAAAAAAAGTGAAGTAGAGTATGCTGCTCAAGAGCATACATTAATATCACACAGAAATCTTTTCAACAATAGCTTAATGCAACAAGGAATTTGGAGTCCAGTGGTATTCATATGGAACAGGCTTCCTTTATCCTTCTATTAGCTTCTAATATATGAGTAGACTTTTGAAGGATCAAATAGTACAGTCTGTTTTCTGAATAGTAGAACAAATTCCTGCACAAAAAAAACTATTAAAAAATCTATTATATTCTAGTAGTGGCAGCCTAACATTTAAATTGTTGCATAATTTCTTACAAATTCTCTCTACTGAAAAGAACCTTTTACATAAAAACAGAAAGAGAAAACCAGTGTCTCCTTTGAAATTATTTGTTTGCCTTAAAAAGTAAGTGATAAATAAGGAAAAAATAATACTGAATGGGATATTAGCAATCTACATTGCCTAGTTATGAGGGGCTTCTTTTTTTTAAAAAAAAAAGAAAAAATACAACTGGCTCTCTATTTAAGAAGCAGACTATGCTTAATTTTATGAAGAAGACCTGTAGTAAACTACCTGCTAAGTTTCTGAGTGCCTGCCCTAGTGATCCAAACCAGTTCGTGCTGTAGATCCCAGCGGTGCACAGTGCTGAGGACACTGCACTAGGCTGTGGCAACATTTTTCTTACTGCCCGTGGTAGCTCCAGCCTAATAGCAAAGACCCTGAAAGGCATGATTTGGTTGTGCTGCTTGGACTCAAAAGGATGACACGCAGCTGAAGGCTTTCAGAAAATTCCACTGGAGTTTGCACTTTCTGGGATGCATTATCAAGGTTTGTCATTTTGTTTCTTTGTTTTTCTCATCTGTCTGCTTTCCCTTGTATTGGAGGACAAGACAGCCTCAGAGTAAGGTCAGTGTGGAATTATCTCAGCCCTTAGAATCATTTTTATGGATGGCTACTAAAATAAATTGAAAGATTAGCTGGAAAATGCACTTATATTTAAGGACTAAAGAACCTTGATCTTGAGACGACTCATTACCATAAGAATAACAAAGTACCCAGTGAGGTATCAGTGAAGCATCTTGATATCCTGTAGAAGTCCTGAAAACAGGTACTGAGAATAGCCCTCTTGCCTCTACCACCACCCTACACCTCCCAAAGGAAAAAGAGTACAGTCACTAAGGAAAATAGTAAGTTACAAGATTAATCTTTCATTCATTCTTTTTCTGGCTCAAGACATATTTCCTCATCTCTAATATGAAAGACAAAGCTCAGAATATGCAATGGCCAAATGCAACAACTTTCCAGAGGAAGACCGACTGAAGGGCTGTGAAACTCAGCAATGACCCAGTATCTTCCTCAGGTAACAAAAAGAGTAGTATATAAGTATGTTCACAGCCTTAAGTGGTTGTAAACCCTTGATTATTCTGCATGTCGAGAAGATAATAGAAAATTAGGCTGACACAGTTTTTACTTGCATTCAGCAGAAATATAAGGTAAATGCTTCACTAATGCAAAGGAGTTGATTTATATTACAAGAAAACAGATTAGGCTTTGTATTTCCCTTCTAAAAGTGCTTTCTGTGTTTGATCTTCTTTCAGAACATAATAGTAATTTACAGGAGTTTCAATTTCTGTTGTTTTCTCCAGAGTTTTTACTTCATAATATTCCTCTGACTGTACAAACTTGGCTGAATACCTCAGAGTATACTTATGAAATTTGTGGGTGTCATCATGCCGGGGTCAGGGGAGGTCAGTTACTCTGGAGGACAGAGATGAATTTCAGTCTTCATAGGCTGGAAAGTCTTAAAAAAATATAACTAAATTCAGTAATTATAAACTGAAAAAAAAGCTATGCTTTGACAGAAGAAATACCAGAAAGAGCATCTGACAGGAGAAAGCAAGAAATCACCAGGACATCTTAGGGGAGTAACCAACATCATTACTAAAATCTGCGGTGTACAGTTTTTCATGCTGTTAATGTTGGAGAAAATTGATGAATGCACATGTGCTGCTTTTTAAGCCTCGTATACTGAAGAGTTGAATTCTCTAAGGTGGCAAAACTGGCCTTCAAGTTATGTGAATCTATGGCATTTACAGAAATAAGAAAGGAGATTGCTCTTTAGAGCAACCCTAAACAAAGATCTTGCCTTAGAACACTTTCTATTCACTGTGGGATGTTCCCGGTTTCCTGAGACTGTTTCCTTAAGTATAATTTAACAGATTGTCTCAAACATCAATTCAAGCCTGGTAAGCAGTGCTCTTCTCAAGGAGGAGCCTCTCTAGTATAACTATACTAAAGGTGGGCAAAACCACAAAGAATTCAAGATGAATTTGAAATCAGCAAGATGAAAAGAAACCACGTTGAAAGAATGGCTTAATTAAAGCAAGGTTGTAAACTAACTTTGCTTGTTCAATTAAGAAAGCAGGTGCAGACTAAGTGAATTTACTTATAAGCAAAAAGGGGAAAGTAAAATATAGGGAGGGTGGAACAATTTATATAAGGGGGAGGTGATCTAATAAAGGTCTAAGTGAAGCACACTGTCTGGATGCAGTCACAGAAACTGTCTCAACTCAAGGCAATTAAGAACTGCAGAACAGAAAAAGACCCATTCTAGCATGAGACAGGCGAAAAAAAAGCACAAACCAGGAAAGTTACAAGTATACAGCTATGGAAACAAAAAGTATACAAAACTTCTTTCAGCTCTAAAGGGAAACATATATATATATATGGACAGGTGATCAGAGAATGAAAACAAACATCCTATGCTTTTTTTGTGCTTAGCATTATGAATAATTAAAAATATTTTAAAACTTGCCCCTTTTTTCACTATTCAACTGAAACAGAGTAAGATGCTAATATTAATGTAGTCCTTTGATTGTTATCTGACTGGAGTTCTTAACTGCTTCTCTTTTAGGCTCATCACTGAAATCTGTGATGGGACAGTGAGGTATGAAGAGTTTTGGTTTTTTTGAAAGGGTTAAAATTGAAGAAGATGGAATCAGATTTGTGGCCATGAGGGAATGAGGTGACAATACCTTACTACAAAAAGAATCTGCTTTTGTCCTTGTATTTTCCCTTTTTTTCCCTGTGAAGAGGTTGAATGATGTTCTTTTAGGGTATCAATCTCTGTGTATGTTGTGTCTCACTTTGTCACCCAGCCGTGCGATAGTCCCATACTCCTCACCTCACTTAGCTCTTCCAGCACTGTCAAGGGGTCCTGCTCATAAACACCTCTTTCTTCATCTTCTCCACAGTCCTATTTTTTGGGTTCAGATGTTTCCCTCCTTGGCAAGGGGATGCTGAAGATAGGTACAGGAATTACAACTGCGCAAGAGCTAAAAGAGGTTCTGCATGCCAATACTGTATTTTTAATACCCTTGCTCAGAAGTCACTGCTATTTTACCTTGCAGACAAGGAGCACTGGAGTGTTCCCTTGCAAGTTGGGAATTCTGGAGAATGTCCTTCACTTCCACTGTGTAAAACAAGTTATGAGTAGGGCTTTCCACCTCTGAGAAGTTGTTTTGGTCCACTTAGTTGCCCCTGTGGGCTAAACATGCTCATGGGTTGCAGAACTAAAAAAAAAAAAAAAAAGCAAAACCTGTAAGATTTTTTTGGTTTGATGAAACAGTCATTCTGAGTCCTCTGTTCCTATACCAGCAAGAGATCTAAAGACTAAATTCCCTTGTCTCGATCAATAAAATATGAACATATATTAATTACCTCTAAACCTATAGCTTTTTAAAACAAGCTAAGATAAACTGAATTTCAGATTAAACAATTTTATACAAATCTGATATTCAAAGCTAGATTTCTCGGAATTGAGAAAATAAACTTCATTACATTACTGAGGACTTCCAAAGTGATTTACCTCACATAGTATTTCACAGATGGCTTTCAATCAAATTAAGGATTTTTCAAAGCATGAAAATTTTTGTGATAGCAGGCACATACTAGGCTGAGAAACTTGATGCCCTTTTTAGTCTCAGCCTTCAACAAGGTCTCCTGGGCCCTCCTGCCTAGGTGAACATGTTCAGTGGGAGGGACTATTGGGGTAGCTGAAGATCAAGTTTTTGTCATATTTCAGCTTGTATATATGTCCCCACTGTGGAATCAGGTGGTTTGGATACATGGGTGCTGACAGGATTGGTCAGTGTCCTTGCAAAGCAAGGATAACCTAAAAACTAGGTGGGTAAAAAATTTTTTTGATGAAGCTCACAGTGTAGTGGTTAAAAGGTTGCACTTTACCTGGATGCCTGTCACAAGCGGAGAAACACAGGGAGCTATCAGCGGATGTGTCCTGTTTAACAACTTTACCAGTGACCTGGAGGAGGTCATGGAGTGCACCCTTATCAAATTTGCAGAAGACATGAAATTGGGAGTCCTTGAGGGAATGGATGTCATTGGAGGGCCTGCTGATGACTGGAAGAATGGGCTGACAGGAGACTATGAAAGCAAGGACAAATGCTAAGTGTCCAGCCTGGGAAGTAAGAGTCCCTCGCAATGATACAGGAGTGCCTGGCTGGGGAGCAGCTCTGCAGGCAAAGTTCTTGCGGGCCCTGGAATGCAGTCAGCTGACTGTGAGCCTGCAGTGGCCATGGCAGTAATGAGGGCACACAGCATCCTGTGCTGTGTCAGACTGAGCACAGATCGAGGAAGAGATTACCTCCCGGTCACCAGCACTCGTTAATCTGCATCTAGACTACTACAGCCCATTTTGGGGCCCCAGCAAAAAGATGCTGACAAACTGAAGCGTGTTCAGCAGAGAGTTGCCAAGATGGCTGGGCCTAGAGCATCTGTGCCGTGAGCTGGGCTAAGGGAACTGGGCTTCTTCAGCCTGGGAAAGAGATGGTTTCAGGGGACCTAACAGCAGCCTCCAGTGCCTGTGGGAAATCAAGGAGATAGGTCCAGGCTCTGGGTGGTGGGAACACTGAAGACATGTCATAAATGAAGCAACTATATACAAGTTCAGACTGTATACAAGAAAACATTTTTTCACCATGAAGACAGTCAAGTGGAAAAGCAGGTTATCTAGTCTCCATCCTTGAAAGTTTTCAATACCTGACTGAATATTAAAACAGCAACAGACAATGATGATTTGACCAACATTGGTTTGACCCTACAGCTAACCTTGATTCAAGCAGGAGATTGGACTGGAGGCCTTGAGGTCCCCTCCAACCCAAATTTTCCTATGATCATGTGAACATCAGCAGAATGTTGCACCACAGTAAACTATACAGTGTTACCCTGTATCAGTACTGAATGGAAAAAAAAAAATTATTACAAGATTACAATAAGGTACAATTTTTTTCCTACTGTTACCAACATATATAAGCAATAACTTGTAAAATCAGTAAATGACAAACATATTATGAAAAGATTCCAAATTATGCTTACAAAAATATCTTGAGACAGTTCACTTCAAAATCCCACCCACTGCTGTCATTAATAGGCATGTAAAATTCTTCAGTGAATAGAAGAGTGAATGAACAGCACTAGAATAAAAATTTGTTATCCTTGTCTCATAATTTTTCTACCCTCATAAAAAGAGACACTCTACCACAAAATTCTTTCTAAAACAGATGGAGACAGGTACAGAAGACAGTCAGCCAGGAATCTAAGAATTTGGCAGAAAAAAAATTTACAAAATCATAAACTGATATTAGGCTACTAATAAATGAGCACTGCTAATTCAACCATATAAATACATAATTTAACCATGTGCGTATGTGCATATATATATATATTTGTATTTATAAGGATGAACAATTTGTATTTGCAAAACATCATTTTGCCAAATTCAAAAGTACATTTATTTACAAAAAGGATCTGCAAGACAAAAGAAATATCCTTGAACTGTTCATTCTAAAACTGTAACTCAGGTGACACACTCCAGAGAGCAATGACAGATCAGACCAAGTTATTTTTTAAAGTGTTTTCTGTTTAGTTCTACAATGTGTTATGCTCAGCACATGGGATTTTGAGATTGTTCTTTTGAGACATCCTACACTCAGCAAAGAGCAAAGATATTTCTCTGGGTTTGGTATTCCTCTCTGGAGGTCAGATAGGTAAAAGTTGGATGTGGTCATACCCACTAAGTAAATACTTCAAGGCTTAGTTTAAGTCCAAGATGCAGGAAAGTTTCTTGTAACCTGGTTGTAAATCCTCCAGGGACTGTCTCAGTCATCCTGTTTTATTACAAAACTCAGTGATGTTTACTCAAGTTACATCTAACAGTCATTGGACAAGATCAGAAATTGTCTGAAAAGCAGGAATTTAAACCTAGGATTTCCTACTCAAAAAACAAATTAGGTATACAAAGGTGGGATTTAGTTTTCACACTAAGACACCTAAATGCATGTTCGTGGCAGTGAGCTATATATCTAAGCTCATGCTATCACCACTGCTCAATTCTGTTGTCTAAGCCCATACTTTAAGTGACAGTGCCACTGAACATGCTCCAGAGTATCAGAGGCATCTATATGAAGAGAGAAAATGTGACACAGGACTTAGAGAAGATGTGCTGTCCTTTGTGGTAGTAACTGGATACCTGGGCCAAAACATTGGGGTACTTTGCAAGCATTTCATAGATTAGACATCCCAACCACAGGGAGGCATCTAAATGCACCTTTGCACACCTTCATCTTGAGGCAAGTCCCATCTTGGTGAAAAATCTCTTCAAGAAATGTGAGAAAACAATCTAGTGAGTACAATAACCTCTGATTGCAGAGTTATTGCTCACACCAAAGCTGAGGTACTCATTAATGTGGTTCACTGCATTATTTAATTTTGCACTGAACCAGATTAAGAGAGCCCAGGTGACATCCCTTTTGCAGGGAGGCCAGCGTGTTCTAGATTACAAGGGAGAACTCTCACTCTGCCTCATTGCTTTCAAAGCTGCATAACTGTTTCAAATCCCCGTCAGAGCATAAGTGCCATGTAGTTATGCCATCTCTGGATACAAAACCTCCTCTCTCTCTCTATGCTATGAAAAAACATGTCATAAATCATGTCTCAAGTGAGTAGTTACTTCAAAATTTCTCAGCAATGAATATATTTCCCAAAATATCCATTGCTTTTCCAGTGGCCTAGAGAGCTCGCTGGTGAGAAAATGCTACAATCTGCAAAGAAGAAAATATGTGCCCCTCTGTGCTCAAGTTGCTTTACTAGTGACACAAATATTTTTTGCCAGTCAATCAGCAAATGTGCAGTAGTGTGCAATCTAGTGCTGAACCTGTTTTTTGGAACTAGTCTTGAAACACACACATTTTGCTATTATACAAATGCCAGCATCCTCCTGTGTTTTGTGTCTTTTGCTCACAAATTACTTTTGAATGAAGCTTTTTTTAAAAAATGAAAATGAAAATGATATCAATTAGATAACAGTTCATTTTGTTGACTTCTTTCCTTGCTCTTTTTGTAATCATGCTTTCAGTGCTGTAGAGGGAGGAGGGAGAACTGATTCTCTTACCTTAGTGAAACAAACAAACAAGCAAGTAAAGCAGTAATAAAAAGGGCACAGTAGTTCCTGAGTAGCTACAAAGCTTATATATTTATTTTCTTTAGTTTGGCTAAACTCATCTGATTTTGTCATGTGACTATTCAGAAACTCTTGTTTTGCAAATCAAGCATTTCTGTTGAAAAACAGTTTGCTAAAAAAAAGCATTAAATTAATGTTACCATATCAAATATGAAGTTTAAGAAACAGAACAGTGGCCAGTGTCAAACTAAGAAACACTCTTTGGGGAGCCAATTCACCATCACAGTAATTCACCTGCCAATTCACCTGCTTTCTAAATATCAAGGTATTTTACATATTTATAAAGCAAAGGTTTATTACAAAATAAATGCATTCAAATTAACAAGATAGTGATGTTTCAGAGAATTTTCCTGACATAAAAATTGATCTGATGAAACAAGTGCAAGGGGAAGGATAAGGACTAATGCTCAAAATTTGTTATATTTACAGGAAATATGCATTTCTAGGAGACATAATAAAACTAAAATGGTGTTTGTCTACCAGAAAAAAAATGTTGTTTATCATAATAGCTATCCTCTAGATTTATTAAATACTCTGGTTCTGTTAAGGTATTATTAAGGACTATAAAAACCTTTTATGTTTAAAATAATTTCTGTTAAAATATTTTACTTTAATTATTACTACGAGTATAATACCATCACACAGGTAAAAAAAAATAAAAATCAGAAAAAATGAAAATACACAAAGGGGATTTTATATTATTAATTTTGAACTGAGAGGTTTAAAGTAACTACTAAATGAGTTATGTTTATTCAGATTAGATCTCTGAAATCATTACTCAACTCAGAATGAATTAGACCTACTGTGCCTACACAAATAAAACCAAATAGTATACAAGTGTAAGAAAGTTGTAAAACTGAGCACTGGATTTTATTTTGCTCAGGTAATGACTATTTTGATTAAATCAGTAACAAAGTTTGTCCTATAAGTATTTGTAATGATGAGTTACCAAGTTTAAAAATAAACATTTCTATTTCTGCCAACCAGACACTGTATCTAAATTATACAGAAGCTATACAACTCTTAAAGGACAGGCAATACTTTCTTAACTTGGAATCTCTACACACATTTTATGACTCGACTTTAACATTCATAGTGTTTATTTTAAACAGCACCTGAAACAACTTTCTTTGTTCCATTTTCACTGTGTACAGAAACACCAACATATTGTTTTCCATCGCAAGAAACAGCATTTATTCAAAATGGCACCTGGATTATTACATTTTTTCTATATGTAAGATTGACAATAAACTGCATTATCTCTGAAACTGCTGTGTAGAATAGTAGTTTGAAGAAAATGTTTTCCAATAACGACCATTTTCCTGTCTGGCTCGAACACCTTGCAATGCATACCCCCAAAACAAATGCACTGTAAAAAAGCAGGCTGCTTCTTTTAATCAATTTGCATTTGAGCTGAGTTCAAAAGAACACTCACTCTCCATAAATATAAAGAAAACAGAGGGAATTCCTCTGAGAGGTGAAGAATAATTTGATCAAGGTTCTTCAGAAATTTGATTTTTTCTTCTCCTTCATAGTCTAAGCTCGAAATGTTACTTTCTTCTGTCTCATTTTGAAGAAGTTGTTCCAGAATCATGCACAAAGGAAAAATATTCTCATACTGAGTAATGTCATACACAGACTGGACCTGGGAAAAAAGAAAAATCAGCACATAAGCACAGTGTGAAAATGTTTCTGCAGCCCAACATCTCAGATGACAATGTAAGCAATACTGTTAAAATTGGCAGTAGTATTTATATAATCAGAACAGTTATACATTAGGTACAATTGTTTCTAAGAAATGCTTCCTTTTTGGTGGCAACAGCCAAACAACTAACACTCCATCTTACTACAAAAAGTCAACATAATCTCCACTTCATGAGTCAAAGAGAGTTTTCTTTACCTAATTATCCACAGGCTATGACATACAATAGTGATGCATAGAAAAAACAATAACAGCTTGGTTTGTTTTAGGCATATAATTAGAATTGGTGGATTTCTGTTTTCTGAGAAATAAAATAACAAGCAAAAAAGAATTTTTTTACTCCTAAATATAGACAATCACTTATTCAATTGACACCTCCAGAAAACAAATTAAAAGTCCAAATTTTCAATCTCAATAGAAAATACACAAGCCAGTTTTGAGTCGGTTGAAGTGCAAGAGTCAGTTTGTCAATAAGCTCACTGACAAAACTAAAAAAAATTTAAAATCTTACAGCTTTATCCAATATAAATTTACCTGTCTTGTATTTGGAAACTGGAATTTTAAACAGAAGCTTCCTGAATTTCTTCTGTACATAGGAAATAACTGGTAAGATAAAAGCTTAAATCTTGGGGAGTGGTCTCTCTGGAATGAAATTCTGTGTCCTCCTTAACAGCAAAAATCTACCAATAATATGAGATGACTTTGTTCTGAAAAAGGCTGCAATTACAGTAGGTAGATAATCAGAACTGAAAGGTAAAATCATAGCTGCTATAAAATTAATTATATATTTTAGAAAATGGACCGATAGCTCCAGCAACTCTAAAAAACTGTTTATGCCGCTGGTACAAAGCCAGATGGGTCCAGGCTTTGACACTGGTCTATGAAAAAGTATCAAATAATTTTACCCAGACTAAATTACATACTGTTAGACTTTCTGAAGTGTAAAATTTATTATACAATCATGGTTTTTACAAATAATGCAAGTTGGTTTTGATTCCATTAGAATCTAACAAAAAGACAGCACTTTACCTTCTTCAGGTAAAACTGTGGAAGATGGTGGCTCAGAGATTGCTCACTTTGACTTTCTGAGATAGTAGTTCTTAAACCTAAAATCTGTGTTGAAGCACCCTAGGGTAATGTTTTTCAGGTAGACACCCCCCCCCAGGGACAATACAAAGGGGTCACAGCCTCTTGCAAAACCTATTGCAAAACCTCAACACAGCAAAGTAATTTTGCCGAGTTTTCTAGACATCTTATAAATTAGTTTCATTACCAAAACACATTATCCCCAGCCTTGCCTACTCCAGTTCTGTCTCTCTGGAACCTGATAAGAAAAATCTACTGTTCAAAAGTTGTGCCAAGAATTCGGTATTGACATTCTTATCAGAACAGACAGTAAAAAATACAAGAAGACAATATTAAGTATTTGCATACTTCTAAAGTCCAATTAAATCTAAGTGTATAATTAGGGAAAACCTCCTTCCAAACCAGAGATAAATGGACAGTCTGTTTTTTCAAATACCAAACATCTGACTCTAGGACAATCATGCCTGATTGTTTTTACTATTAACTAAGAGTGATGCAATAAATGTATTTACTTTGCTTATTAGACTAAATTACAGCTTTCTAAGTTGAGACAATAGCTGTTATTAGTGATTTACTGAATTTCTATGAAATAGATGATTTTAAAGCCCTACATAGTCTGCTCTTAGGACTTTTAGTGTAGGGGTCATCTGACCAAATACAGGCATCAACAAACTGAGATAGTTGCCCGACAGAGGGAAGCAGGGGGTGGAATTCAGTAGCTTGAATGTATCTACATTTTTTGCCATTTCAGATGCCCAAGGGTAACCAAGGCATATCACAAGCAGAGTTTTACATAAGAGTCAGCAGCTGCAAGCCAGGAGCTGTATTATCCAGTGTGGTATTAGATGTCTGAGTTTTGGCAACTGAGTAGTTCCTGGGGTCTTGCAGGATTCATCCCACTCTGAACTAGAACCTCAGATGCACCATGTCCTGAAATTCTTTACAATGACAAACTATGATGGTGCGCAGAAAAAAAAAATTACTATGTTATAAACATATATGTAGAAACAAAAATGATGTTCTATGCTTTCAGTTCCTGTAATTTGGATATTAGACATATAAGGTTACAAGCAAAAATCTTTGTTTGATTCTTGAGTAATCAACATAAAATGTTTTAGAGAGCCAAATTTTGCCACGGCACTTAATTCTTGTAACCTCAGGCTCTTCCAAGCAGTTAGCCAATTGTGTTACTTTCAGTAGGTCTTGAAAATTGCAACTAATTGCAACTTAGTAAACTATCTAATTTATTATGGATAATAGAAACTACAAGTTAACTAATTAGCTTTCCTCTGCATTAAAGGAAGACTATTTTAGTCATACAGAACTGACTTTGAACAGAAAGGGTAAGTCTGATGGCAAGGAGGAAGTATTGTTTCAGATAATTGCTTTTCTGGAGACAAATGCACTTTGAAATACTGTATTATAAAACCGGGGGGGGGGGGGGGG
>VYXB01005622.1:302784-336702 GCA_013397135.1 Pachyramphus minor
GGGGGGAATCAGTCTGGAACATTTTCTTGCTCAAGGCTTATTAACCTTTCCAAACCATTTAACAATCTCAACAAAATGTGTCTTTATTCTGTTACACGCAACTACTACCAGTGCAAATTTATGCCACAGAATTTGAAGAGAGATACCTTTATTGTTACCTAATGGTGCACAGTCAGATAAGTCTTGCCCACCAGTGTGTGTAAGTGGGTAGCAGTGCATGAACGTGTACACACACAGAGCTCAGAAAGCTCAGAGGGTATGGCTATAAATTAGCAAGTCTCATATATATGCTGCTATTCCAGAATATATTAATAGCAACCTAAAGTAACACTAATTCTGTTCTTCAGAACAAATTTTAAGATAATCACTCCTCTTACAGATTAGATGGATATTCAATACAGATTTTGGACACTATTTTTTATGAGATCAGTCCTTGTCAATTTTGCCTCACCAAGTATTTGGAAATGTGTTTCCTAGCAGTAATATGCATTTTCATGCACCTCAGTTTTTAATTTAACTTCTTAAATTATTTTCTTATTATGATTTCTCAATACAAACTTTTCAAAGTTAAATAATTAAAAAAAATATAGTATTTATATAAGACTGAGTTTTAACGGAGATGGAAACATGGGTTGCAAGGACCTCCTGGCTGGATCTGATGATCTGCTAATCAGAGTTGATGTATTTATACTGCCAAGTTCAAACTGCAGAAAGTGTCAAAGCTTATGGTTGAAATTAATTCTCCAAGCTTCTCCTACATTACATGGCAACCACCTGGAATAGAATGTGTATTTTCTACATAATCTGAAAGCAGGGAAGAAGGTCTCTTGCCTGTTTCCTTTACAATGCTATCACAAGAACCAGAACTAATACGCTAAAGGAAACAGCTATGTTCCAGGTCCCTGGCCCTTTATCATACTTCCTCTTTGCAAAACAACAGATCAGTTGACCCTGGATCAAATTCCAAGCCGCTGCTCTCTTACTGGACAGATTTGGAGTCTCACTGAACAGATCAGGAAATAGATTAGTGCAATTCTAAATTTATATAATTTATTCAAATGCCCTTAATAACAGCAATATAAAGTAAGAAAACAAGAATAAATTTAGCTTTGAAGAAATTCTCTACAATTCTTAGGCCATTTCAGCAGCCACAAGTCATGTTTCTAGTGATGAAGTCTATGATCCTCGAATTTTTACATGCAGAAGACTGATACTACTTTCTCAGTATAAGCAAGTAACTTTAAAAACGAAGTTCTAGATCAGACAGTTCCATGTAAAGTCACGATCTAGAGGAAGAAACCAACAAAAACAACCTAATGAAATTTCTCTTTTATGAACTCTTCACTATTAAAGGATTTTGCTGTTTTTTGTTTTTGTTTTTGGGGGACTTGCCTACTTGCAAGTGTAGGAGTACCACATGCAATAACCATATCATTAAAGTAATCGATGTGTTGACACAGAAATCATATTCTCATCCTACAAGAAATGTTGAAGTATATATCAAAGCCAATAAGCTAAGCAAATCTTGAAAATAAACATCACACATATAACAGTTTCTAGGTAAAGACTGACATTAGCGTAAGAAAATTGTTTTGAATAATAGCAACAATAAAAAGTCCTCTATTAATTAAAATCCTATCAGAAAACAATGGATTGATGAAAAATACAGCTATGTTAGTTTAAAAAGATTTATTGACAGTAGTTTACCTATCTTTAGAAAATGCCAAGAAGTACTGAAAATGAATAGCAATCACTTTGCTTTAATGGTTCTAGCAGAGCAGAGAATCCCGACAGTAATGCAAGATACACATTTATTTGTACTTAATCATAATTCATTAATTTTTTAAAAGAAGCTTTTCAACATGGTTTTCAACTCAAAAGGCTTTTTTCTTTCTGTAAAAGCATAATAACTTTGCCTCACATTCAGCTTGGATAACTAAAATTACCTCTTCTAATACTAATAATGGAAAGCATCAGCTGAATCTATCAAGTGGCAGATGGTTGGTACGAGGTTGTCATACAACACGCACTTAAACTGCTTGCCACAGGACACTGTGCAAGCCGAAGGCTTGCATGGGGTGAAAGAAAAGTGAGCAGTCATATGAGTGAAATCCACTGAAACACATGAAAGAAACAGTCACCCTTCACCTTAGATAGCCCAAATTGCTGGATACTGGGGGAATGCTCCTGGAAACATCTCCAAACTCCTACCTGAATGTCTACTATAACCACTGTCAGAAGCAGAATATTTGACCTCTCCTCTGGCAGCACGGCCATTCTCACGCTTTCCTATCTCCCAGTCTAATTTGCTGGCCCACATACTACCAATGTTACTACAGAAAAGAAAATATTCCACTTTTCAGACCAAGTTAAAGCTTGTTTTCAGCTCTGGAAGCTTGAAACTATTGCTACTATATGCATCCCACACTTCAGTCTTTCCTCCAAAGCCAGAGACACAATCACAAACTCCAGGTTCAGAATCACAGAGAACAAAAGCCCAAATATGAACAAAACTAGCAGGTTTTGGACTAACTTAAAACTCAGCATGTGCTCAAATCTTGTCTTTATCTGCTGCAAAAGAAAACAGAAAAGCCATGAAAAAACAAGGCAAAACAAAACACCTAAGAAGGAGCAAGACAAGTGATTTTAGGTACTGCCCTACGTGAGGAAAAGGACAAAGCTGGTTGAAACACAAGTATAATATTTGTATTAAAAAAAGTGACATCTGCTTTCTGAATCACTTTCACCCAATTAATCAAAGCCTCTGTATACTTTTAATAGATAAAAAAGTATACTGCTAAAGAAGACAGGTTTCCCTCTTATTATGCCATTCCATAGTTAGAGGCTTCTTCCATAGTTAGAGGCTGAATATTCTGTAGCTATTCAAGGCAACACTATTGTTTTGGAAAAAATCTTACATTTATTGTACAGAAAAAAGTCTTTAGGAAAGTATTTGTATGTCACATAAATATTTTTACAAATTCATTTCCTAAAATGGATTAATATTTCCCTTAGATATGACTGAAACAAGACAGCAATGATGTTTCAATGATTCCAGCATCTGTCTAAAACATCTGATTTCCACTACAATTATGCCACCAAATCCCATAAAAACCTCTGAATTTTCAGAAAATACAACAAGATTTTTCTAAACTTTAACAGGAAGACTCAAGAGACATGTCAGGACATCAAAATTCCATGAAAATTTGACAGGATTGCCAAGCAGTGCTATTTTCTTATTTATTGTATTTAAAACTAGGTGGAATATGTACGTAGAATAAATCTTGAGTGGATTAATAGAATTTAACAATAGAAAATATTGATTACTCACCTTAAATATGTGAGAAATTACAGAATCGACATATTTAATTGAAAATCATACAAAATACAAAATGTCATGCAATCGTGAGTACACCACAGTGTATCTAAAAGTTTATATATATGCATTAAAACTTCATTTTAGAAGCAAATACACCTTTTGACTAAAAGCATGATAAAACATAGAATAGATTGCTCCCTACAATCTTTTTAGGCTTTACAGAAACTAAATGGGTATGACTGTGAGTAAATACATTTTTGTTTTCAAATTTTACTTTTACATTAATTATCAATTAGAAAGCCCCAAACCAGTAGTTTTCTAGAAATTTTTACATATTTTAATTTGTATGTTTGTTTCAACTGCTTCAACAGCACAGTAGTGTAAAAAGGTTTTTAAGAGTTCCAGAGCAGCAGTTTGAATGGATACCATCAAGAAAGGATGAATCTGGGAATGCCAGGATTTGAAACTACCTAGAAGAAAGCTAAAAAAAATCTAGGAAGATTTATATATGGCAATAGAAGCACGTGATTTTTCACTCTGGTATAATTTCTTATGCCAAAGCTTCAAGACAACTCAGTAAGACTACCTAGAATTGACAAGCAGTAGAGAGCTTGACAAGCAGCTCATTTATCTTTCACAGAATCTCTGTGAAGGATAATGTTCTGATGTTGAATTGGATACTTAAGAGCTGAATACCCAAGCAAAAATACAGACGATTTTATCAATGAAGATAAAATAAATATTTTATCAATAAAGATAGAAATGACCAGACGTGCACTCTTTTGCACTGAGTCACCCAAAAGGAGAATATTGCAATCAAACTACAGAGATATCATAGAAGTTTAAAGCAATTATGTTTGCGTAGAAGCATCAATCCCAGAAAAATATTAGAAACAACAATTCAATTGGAGTTTGAAGTACGATGAAAGTCAAACAGGATCTGAACAAAGCCCAGTGAAACAATATCTGCCTTGAGAAACCTAAAGACCAGTGCTTTAGGCAAACTACTGAGCTGTCTGGTGGACCTGTTACATAAATGTACCTGTAGGGGCCCATAAGGTACCCTGACAACAGTTAGCAAGCTAAAGTTTCCAGAAACACACTGTCATTAATGTCAATGTGGTATGACAGCTGCATAAAAGAAATGTCAAAATATTGAAAAAACCAACTAGAGAATAACATAAACAATGGCAGCAAAAGAATGATGTGTCAGTGATGCCACTGGAAGTCAAGAACATACTTGCACTGAATTTCACTTCCACCCAGAATGGCCTGGGTTGGAAGGCACCTTAAAGACCACCTAGTTTGAATTTTTTGTAAAAAAAGAGTTAAAATTCACATTTCAGCTAAGGTTGTGATGTCCTCTGAAGGCCTGAACCAATGACAATATAAGATGAATTGCATCTTAAAACCTCTACTGTCTTCCTTAGCAGTTACAACTTGCTCTGCCATTCCTTTCCCTGCGGTACTTCCATCACCATCTTTTTGTCTCTTTATTTTTTCTCTCCTCCATCTCCAGAAAATAGAAGGCAAGTGTCCCACTGGCATGACTGTGAGTCTGGGCCATGTCTCTGAATTCTGAATCTGGACAAAATACAATTTTTATTTAATTTGAACTTCCCACAAGAACATAGTATTGAGGAAAAAAAAATAAAATGCAAGAGTAGAAAATGAGCAAGTCTTCAAACTTAAGAAAAGGCTAAGCTTCAGCTGGAGACAGATTTTTTTTTTTTAACTAAATCATCTGGAACAATAAATAAGACATGTTCCTAACTGTGGACCGGATGTAATTTTACATACAACATTATTTACAATCAGGTAATAATTACTGGTAGGCAATACATAGAAGAATGTAGCACAGCTTCTTTAAGTGCCTTCAGCAACACAATAGCATTCCTCTTTTCTCTTTGCTACAGATATAATGCTGTAAATATAATGCAATTTAACATAATTGCTTCATCTATTAGGCAAGATTTAAATTACTGTGAAAGATATTAAAAGATCATATTAACAAATCATACTAAACACACAGGCCACCTTGCTCTTCAAAATTATTTCAGATGACTGCAGGAAATACATTAACAAAAATATAACAGAAAATCATTACAGATTGACTCGTTAAAAGAGCATAGAAGAGACAAAATCAAACCCTATCAGAATTGAGGTACACAGATCATCTTTGTTATGCTGTAACCAACTCCTAGCAAATTTCTAGTTATTAGAAGGTCTGGCCTATCTGGCAGAGTAAGCATAACATTACAAATCAGTGAAAGACACCAGCTGCAATATAAAGAAACTCTCCTATTTTAATACTCAAACTTATTTTATTAGTAGAAAGTCATTCTTCTCCATCTGAGCTTTTATGCGTTCATTGCTGTTAGTGCTCATGTAGACAATATGTGTTTTATAGCACAGGGAAAACTTCTGTGATAATAGCAGCAATTTGCAGAGTGTGAACAAATAAGAAAGAGAATACTGCTACATTTTTATGGCTTTAAAATAGTCATGCAATACATTCCTTCAAGATTCCCCTGAGGACTGCAAATTAACCAATAGGGAACACATGCTCTGACTGTTTCTGTGACCAAACTTAATTTATTTAAATTGAATTAAGGTTATTCTATACTATATAGGCACACAGTCATTGATTTAGTAAAGCTTTTAAGCTTTCCAGTCTGTAATGTAAAAATTTCTCATTTGGTTTTGTCACAGGTTCATCTCTCTTCCTTAATATTGTGTATTTTATATTCCCTACCAGAGAGGAAGGAGATGGCATTATCACCATATAGAACTATGGTTATTTAATGTTCTTTTCAGTTCTCAATCCTCTGGACAATAAGAATTTAAAGACTTTGACTTCCTTAATCCTAAAAGGGTTAATTAGACTCATTCCACATACTGTTCCCTCAGTGGCATTTCAGTCTAGTGCTCAGCAAGGTCAACTTTGAGCCACTACCACTCTATATGTTGCTTTACTTTCCTATGAAACTTTCTCAATAACTATGATCTCTTTCAGAATAAAATATGCCCCATCATTTGTCCCAAACACTTTTGTCCCCAAGTGACAGGGATTTAGCAACAAGTAGGAAATCAGGGGTTTTTTCCCAACCCAACTCCTGAATGTCTGAAATTGTATCAGTTACCAACTCAAATACTCATGCGCAGATGAAGGAACTTCGTATCTGGCTTCCAGACTGATTTTAATTCCACTCTTTCTTTTTTTTTAGGGGGAAGAAGGGAAAGGCAAGAACCTATGAGCTGAAGAGCCTTCTTTCTTTTTGCAGGAACCTGCAATTGTTTTTAAGATCAGACTTGTTAAGATCAACTTTTAAGATCAACTTGTTATAAAAGCTCTTCATGAGCATCATCCTTTAAAAGGGAAAAAGTTAACAGCAGTTCCAGGTGACAGTATGGAAAATTAAATGGAACAGCTTCTGGTTGTGGTACATACAGATGTACAACAAATGTACATACAGAGATACAGAGTAAATGCACTTATTAAAGAGGGGATAATAGTCAAAACTGGAAAAAGTAATAAATAAGAAGAGTAATGTATCAGGCCTTTTGTGTATGTCTACTAAAATGTGAAGGTATCTTCACAAAATCAAACTTTTCTCAAACAAGGCCGTCATCTGAGCGGTGCTTAAATCATTGTTTCAGTGGATCCAACTCTGGCTGTACATGTGGAACAATAAAAAAGTATGGCCTCACTAAGTATGATCCATAGAACTGGATTCCTCTGAAAAGTAATTGCCATTAAACCAAGGGATCTTAATGCGGTTCTAAAATCTTCAGTTAAAAGAAAGATTTCACCTATTCTGGTCATTAGAAAGAATGAAGTTACCAATAGGTAGATGACCATCGAGAAAGGTATTTCTCTAGCTAAACACACAGACTCAAACTTGAGGTACTCCTCATGAAAACTGTGAAACCTCTTCCTTGACAGGGAATACCAGCACAACCATTGCTTCCTTTAACTTATATTCACACTCATGCAGCCAGAGAAGTAACAACAAACCTCCTTCATGCAAACCACACTAAAAGTCAACAAACTTGTGTTGTTTTTTGGGTTTTGTTTGGTTGGTTTGGGGCTTTTTTTATTTCATTTTAATCTTTCTATTCATTACGTAGCTTGAAACTCGTGACTTTGATAATGACTTTGCCAGTTCTAAAATAGCCTTATTAAGAGAGAGATATTCTGGCCAACATCTGCTGACAAAGGGAGCATTCTTGAAATGGACACACAGTGATCTTATGATCAAACCAGAATGAATGACTGGATGAAAGACCTAGGGGATTAACCTCAGAAAAAACAGGTAGGCTCATCCCAGAAGCATAAGAGTATACACATGCTCACCAGTGAAATACCCCCTTATGACTTTCATAAGGATGACAACTAACTTTCTAGAAGGACTTGGGGCAGATTCAGTTGATTCTCTAAAGAGTCTTTGAAGTGTGTTTCTTCTCCTATGCTCTCACTTAGCAACCAACTGAAAAAAGGAAGGATGTTTCAGAGAGGAAGCGGCAGAATCCCCATGCTTATGGGAACTCACAAAAGCACGTCAGTTGTGGTATCACAAGGAGTGTAACAAGTCTGAGGAGAAAAAAGCTTTGAAATATTGCCAGATCTGCAAGCCAGCTTGTCTATCCTGATGTTGGCTAAAATAATTCAAGCCATTCCAAAGGTAATTCTCCTATACCATGATCTTTGAACAGTAATAATGAAAGTGATGCCAGACACACTATATGCATCTTCTCCTGGTGTTGAAACATGAGACTGAAGACTTCCTTCTGGATAAAGTCAATGCCTTTTGCTGCCTTTCTCTGGCTTTATTAGAGTTACTTGACAAAGTTACTGCTAACAGCAGAAATTGTGCAAAGCTTTGCGAATTTTTTTCTTAATCCTGAATAAAGGTAGTAGAACCTGAAAAGTCAGCTTTCTGCCTTCTTCACTCATCAGCTGGAAATTGGCAGTGTTTGGGAGAAACGTTTCATTTCACAGTGCTGTTTGTACACTGAGTTCATATTGCCTGACTTAAGACACTGTCTTTTTGTCAAGAAAAAGTGTGCAACAGCAAAAAAGGTGAAATATATTTGATGATTATCAAGACTAATAATTGGGAGAGTCAATAGTACATTCTTCCTAAACCAGTTTTTCTCATCACATTTGTAGCAGAAAAAAATCAGTCTAACGGTTCATGTGAGTAATCCACATACATTGCTTCTAATAGCAACCAGCATTCAAAGGTGGGAGACTACTATGACAAGGAAATAGTTATTACACTCATATCTGATCATCCCATCCTTGCCAACAGATGCTGCATTTTCTTTCCGAAAAACTGAAACAGTTTTAGAAACATTCAGAAATACTGACAGTTTTCAAAGAAAATTTGCAGTTTTTTAGTTCTTTAGTGCATTTCGGACTCCTTTTTTAAATTGCAGCATCTTCTGAAGTTTCCAAGAACAGGATATAGGTTAAAATCTCAGTACTTCTTGAATTTACTCTTGCTCACCCTTTAGGATCCACTAAATGTGGATCCTCAGAAAAGCACAAAGTATTGACTGAAAATTCTGCCCTAGAGAGAAGCACATCTGCAGTAACATCAACAGTCCAAAGATAAAAGGTGAAGTAGAAAATTAAAAAAGATTACACAGAATTTGCACATATGACAAGAATTTTCATGGACTGTTCACAGAGTATGTAGCTAGAATGTTCTTGTGAAAGATCTACAGATCAGGAAAGATATACTAGATATACCTTGGAACAAAGGTGTCTCTTTCTCAGATGCAAGGTTTTTTCTTACCTTAAATTTCAATCTAATTCTTCCATAATGATAAAGGGCAGGAAAAAAATCCTCAGTTTTTCTTATTTGCATTATACACTGGTTTATATACTTCTGTTGTAAACCCTCAATTGTTTGCTCTTTATATCACAATCCTTTGTTCTCTCAGAATAAAAGACTTTACAAGTCTCTAAATCTGATGAGTTCATCCAAACCTTCTCTTGTCTGTTATCTATTTTCTGAGAAGACAGTATCACATGACCAATTTTGCCATAACTCATCATCTATATCCTCACCTGTTTATCTCACAGTCTTAATAATATTTTATAACAGTTGCTCTGCATGGAAATAATAGTTAAGAACCTATTTTCTGTACTTGATTAGTGGCATTAAAGAATTAACACTTAAGGGTTAAACAAAATAATAATTTATTACATTCATGAGTAAAAATTACACTAACCACAATCTTCAAAATTTAAATTTACAATAGCTAGCACCACCTTGCTACATTAATTGATGAAAAAATAATGACAAAATACATGGAGTAGTTTTTAATTTGCTGCTCTTGCATGCAGTATGATTTATCTCAGGATTTAAAACTGTGCTTAATAGCATATTAAGTGATGGCAATATGTACAACAAGATTTTATTAATATCACTGCCTGTCATACTTCATATTGAAAACAATCTACCTTGCCTCACCCATAAAATGAACTTGTAACAAAGGCCTACTTCACGCTAAGTAGCACATTAGTATTCTACACAGACTGTAATTGCCATTCTACTGGTTTTATAATATTCATGTTTGTAAGCATTTTTGAACAGCACTCAATGACTTGTTCTTTGGAATGCTCTCCTTCCATTTATAATAAAAGCATTCAAGAAGACAGTCACTGAGTGGTGGGAATAATTTTGCAGGAACATAGATAAATTTTTTTAGATTTTTTTTGACTTTATGAATGTCTGAAAGTATTTTTTTGGTCTTTGTTTTTTTTAAAAAAATTAACCAATTCATGCACAGTGATTACTCCAATAACTGCAGTATTTACTACAGAGACAATAAAGCTCTGAATTGCTTTAGAAAGATGCAGTATTAGAACATACCGATACAAATTCTTAAAAGACAAGTGCAAATTTGATACTCTCTTTTAAGAATGAGCTCTGGATGATAACACAGTGTGAAGGCAAATGAAAGGAAAGAGGAGTAAATGCAATACAAATACAAAGGACCTATAAGAAAATTAAAATATCACAATACTTAAGAACAGTTTTGACGAGAAACCATGACATAGCAAGACTGGGTGCCGTGGTTTAGGAATGGAATGGTATTCTCCAAGTTAGTGTTCCTCCTGACACCAGGCTGTCCCTTGCTCGCTTCCTCATTTCCCTCCCCTCCCACTGTAGTGGGCAATGGAAGAGGAAAACTGGAGGCGCAACAGGTTGAGATAAGAACAATTTAGTGGAAACAGCAATGAGATGAGAAAATGAACAGTAACAGCAACAATACTAATAACACAGGGCACAAGAAAGAGGTGAACGATTCACATGGAAACAACAATGGAAACAACAACACCCTACAGCTCCCTCCCTCTGCTGTGCCATGAAAGGGACCCCTTCTCCCCATCCCCAGCAATGACATGAGGTGGTACCGAATAATCTCTGTGTCCCTGCCATGCCCCCTCCTGGCTACTGCAAAAATTAACCCTGTCCTGGCTGCAACCAGGACCCTGGGAAAATCTGATGTGTCTGACAGAAGACATCCTGTGCTGCTAATCCTTCTATGTTGTCCAAATGTTGTGGAAAGTGACACAAGTGTTTTCCATGTTTATTCCTAGACCGGTTTTGCTGTGCTTGTTTATCAAATATGAATATTATGTAAGCAGTATGTCAAGTAGTATGGTAGAGAATATATATTCTACAGTCCATGAAATCAAAACAAAAAAAATCCTCCTTTGCTGCTGCTTTGCTTACTTAGAAATCAATTCTCAAAGGTTTTCTTTTTGCTGTACTCATATCTTATGACATAGTTACACTACCTTTCATAATTCTCATACCATTTATCGGTATTTCTACAGCACAATTGCCCTTGAAAGGTTGGAAAGAGCATGTAAAACCAAACTAAATGAACAAGTTCATATTTTCCAGAACAAATACTTTTACTTAAAGTTCTTACAGCAAAGAAACATAGACCAAACCAGAGGAGTAATTCTACCTTTTTTAAAGAATAATTCCAAATTCTTAGTGATTCCATATCTGAAAGTATTAAATAACATATTATGAAGTTTTCACACAGCCTTATTTTTAAATCTATAAAGGACCACAAAGACCACACTGCTTGATCTGAAAGTTCAAGGAAAAAAAAGAATCACAATTTTTTTTCCCCCACAGAAAGTGAATCTACTTGTCTTTTAGAATGATACATAGCTTTATCTTAAAGAGGATAAACTAGAGCAGTCACTGTTTTTCCTTGTCACCTGCCAGTATGTCAGCTGAATTTTCCAAGTATCAGTGTCAGAAATGGAAACATGCTGATGTAAAAGTAAACCCATTAGAGGAAAATGTGAAAGCGCTGATAAAACATTAATCTATATGTAGGAAGTAGAAGAGGTGGCAACGAATGGCAGTGAAGGTGAGGTAAAAATTCTAATGCAATTATCTGACGAGAGAAGCTAAAGGGATCACAGAATATAAATAAGTAATACAGTAAAACCAAACAAACAATGCCCCCTACAAACCAAAACAAAACCAAAAGAAGCAACTTTAAAACAGGTTAAGAGTAAAAGTAAAGCCACAGATGAAAACAAAGATACCCTACTAAATATAAGTAGACAAATTATAAGCAGTTATGAAAAAAAGCCAATGTAGAAATAGTACTGAATGGTTTCTGCTCCAATTCTGATGTTGAAGAAGAAAAGGACATTTCTATGCCCTATGATATTGTGGACAGAACTAAAAAAGTGGGGATATGAAACATTAGCTGCAACAGCCCAACACTTCACTAAGAGATGCTCTCAAGTACTTTCCAGAGCACCTTTGTAGTATTTCTCACAATGACTATATGTCAAAACCCCCGTTAAAACATCAAACGTGGATATTAAGTCCTAGATCACTGCTTGGAAGACCTATTTCAACAGAAAAATGTTTTTGCCAAAAAGGCGGGGGGGCCTGTCTACTAAGAAATTTCCTTTATGCTAGTACAGTTAGGAACTGACTGGAGCACAATTCTGGCCCCTACATTCAAATTGAACATTACGGAAATGCAAGGTTCACAGTGCAAAAAGTGATATTTTCAATACAAACATAGTATTTCACGGTTTAGACTGCAAATAAAGAATATCAAAGGAAGCAGATCTTTCTTCTACCGCAGAAAGTTCTTTGCATTAACAGATATTTGATTAAATTACAAAAACATAAGTTTACTTTTACATAGTTAATTACTTTTAAAATAGCATGAAGAAGTGGGAAAATAAAATTTATTATTATGGCTAATCATTTCAGGGACTATAATTATTTCTCAAATAGTATTTGTAAGATGCCAATTTATTTTAAGTATCACAGTTCACTGCTTGCATTCCTGGATACAATTGGCAAGTAATAAAACCCATCAATGTTTTATTTATTAACTTAGCAGACAGACGTGCACTTACTAAATTTCATATTAATTGCTACCATTTCCCTACAGCAACAAAGTCCTGAAGGTCTTGTTAGAAACGTGCCGACGGAAACTGGATTTCTGTATCAGAGTTTTTTTTCTTTTAGATGCAATGTTTTTACATTTAACTATTAAGACTTCAGAAAAAAAATGTTTTTCATTTGCCAATAATAGAATCAATTAGAATCTGATAAGAGAATTGTCCACTGCTGCTACTGCAGACCCTCAATATACCACAAGGGCAGTTAAATCAATATGTCTGAATTTCAACATAATTAAATACATAAAAAATCCACAACTACTGATCAAATGGCTACAGGCATGTTATCTTTGTGAATAAAATTCTAGAAATCTGTCTCCTGATGAGTCAAATGCAACAAAAAAAATAAATTAAAAAAAAATAAAAAATCAGTGCCTTGTGCACAGTTTACAATAAAATTTGCCATGTTTATGTTATACCAGTCCCTGTATGTGCAGAAATTCATTGGGAGCCATCACTTCTGCACACATAAACAACTCTCAGTTGCTCACAGGGAATTCACATCTGTATACTGATACTGATTAAGGAGATAAAAAAGTCATCTTCTTTCCTAATACTGCACTGCTTATTTGAGGAAAGAAGCGGGCATGAGGAATGTATCTTTAAAGACAATACAACCAGTGAAAAATTGAGATCTTTTGGGTGGAGAGGTGGTGGTGCTGCATGTAGTTAGAAGCAATGTTGCATGTTGTCTGGTATTCTGACAGAATTTCTTGCACCTGCAACAGTGACAGTAAAGTGACTTTAAAGCTGCAGCAAGGATATTTAAAATGCCCTGCTTTGGTTCCTCTGCCTTCACTTTTCAGGCAGGAGAATCAATCAGGAAGCACCTCAGGATGACAAAAGATGTGCCAAGGTGCTGAGTCAGCAAATGATCCTAAAGGGCTCTAAAAGGAGAACTGCTGCACACAGGCTTGGGAGCAAACTCTCTGGGATGCTGTCCCACAGGACCCGAGACTGATGGGGTCATACAGAAAAGCAGGAGCCCTCCCAGTTGCTTTGCCTGTCAACAGAAAAAATAGCTTTGCCATGGCAACTATGCAATGTACTTTTCTATGTTTAGTAAACCTTATTTTGTATCTTTGTATCTTTGGGGGTGTTGGGTGAAAAACATAAAATTTCTTCCCCATTCCAACATTGCTAATAATGAATAAGATCAAATTGCTGGACTAATCTCAAATACCACTTTTTTTTGTAACATGATAACCCCTCAAAATCTCTACTCAATTTCTTCCTTGAATATATCACATTGCAATTTAAAGCTGTTCAAACAAGAGCAGTAAGAGAAGGAAAATATGGATGACATGAAAACGATTATAAAATACTACAGACATCTTACACTATGGACATTTCTTCTCTCTTTAAATGAAACATTTGCATTTCTTACTGAATACATATTGCCATAGCTGATGCTTTCTTACAGGAATCACAACAGAAGTGGCCGATTAGTGATAAAAAGGAAGGGTTATGTGAAGGAGAAGAAGCAAAATTAATAAATTGCTACATAAAAACCTCCATTATACTTATGTAAACAAATTATTCATTCTTGTTTTTTATAGTTATTAATTCTAATTTAATTCTATTATTTTAAGAGCACCCAAACTAAGCAACTGTATAACACTATCATATTATAAACCCAAACATTTTATGCAATTTGACTGAAAAATTGAGTCCTCTAGTGATTGCAACAGGCTCTGGATCGGGTCTTTAAATTTTGAATTAAGCAGCATACAGAATGCTATTAGACCATGAGTTCTAGTGAAAGTTTTGTTTCCCCCAGATAGATTTCTTCCTCAAATAAATATTTTAACAAATAGATTATAAATAACAAAACAAACCAATATTTAATCAATACTATTGATTCAAGCAGATTTGACATAAAATTGGTTGGACAATTGCTTACACTTCATTAACAATTTATTTAACTTACTATATAACTTTATGAAGCTGTAATACTATTTCAGCATATTCTATTAATCTTGATCAGGACTTTTTGTTGTTTTTTTACTTTGTTTTATTTTTTTATTAGCTGTCACTTGATTTTAGGCAATAAAATTAAGATGGAGAAAGCCAAAACTCATAAGATATTATTAAAGAATGAGGAGAATTATAATTTTAAACAATGAACAGAATCAATAACAGCTTTCAGATTTGATGTATTAATAACACATTCTTAAATTCAGCATTGGAAAAAATCTATTGCCTGCGTAGAAAGGTGTTTGGACTAAATTACTCCCTCTGACCTCAGAATCCATGAATCAATAATATAATTTAACTTTCAAGTGCATTTTAAAAAGTTTGCAAGGAAGTTAAGAAGTATGTTCTGAAAATTAAATGTATGCTAAAATACCTTTTGAAGAACAGCTCTTTGATAAATAGAAATATTTAAAAGTGAGCTAAAAGGCTCTTGAATATTATTAATTTTGGCATTAGCATAAACAAACCCAGAACAGTACATATTCTTTGAAATGCTATTCAAACGAACACAGCTGTAGTCTACTCATTACTCAGGTCCTTACACATACGTGTAGCACCACTGTATCTGTACACAGCTCTACAAGGTATCGATCAGTGGTGCAGTCCAGTCTTCAGTTGCCTTTTTCTACCATTTTTCAAGCCCTCTCTTAAATTTACCATTTCCTCCATCTTTATAGATAAAACATATTATACATAGGTGTTACAGTGAATACTGAATATAAGCAGGGACATCAGAAGTAATCTCTCTGAGAAACACAGAATCCACAGAACTCGAAAAATGAAATCCCCGAAAGGCTTCCTCTGATGCAAACCAGTCACTTCTGTGCAAAAAAATCACCTGTTTAAATCTCTGCCAGGACACAGCTAAGCTACATCCTGAATTTTTATTACTGCCTGAAGAAGGGTTTTAACCTCCTGCATTTTGAAACCCTGATTGTGGGATGTGTTAGTAATTTTCTAAAATTAGTAAAATTTCGTAAATTTTCTGTAAAGCCTCTTTCCTACACTACTAGCATTAATTATTACAGCCTTATTATACCAATCTCCCCAAAACTAACATCCACACATTTAATCAGAATAGTATTTCAATTTCTTCAAGAACTCAGAAGCAGAGGAAATTTGCTGTGGAGTTTTGCCTCCTTCCCCCTAGACCCTCGGCTTGCCCCACGAGCTCATCAAAGGGGTTTTACATAAAAATATACAAGATTCCAACAATCTGCACACTGGATTTATTAGAAGGGCCTTCGGTTCTTTTATACCTTGAGAGAGTGCATGGGAGAAGACACTGCACATGTTTTTCAAGGGGTCAAATAACACAAACTGGCAAACTTTAGAAAACTAAACTTTTACTGGCAAACTTTAGAAAATAAGGGAACTTGACAAAATTTTAAAGGGCAACATTCAACCAAAATAAAGCATTTCACAAAGCATTGACTTAGCACATGCTAACACACACAACTTAGCAAAATCCAACCCATCTAGCTTTAAGTAATCAAGAAAGGACATTAGAAGAAGACGTAGTAAAAGATAAGAGAGAGAGAGAGCGAGAAAAGGAGAATTATAGCTATCACCCTAGATACAGCATAGATCCAGCTGTCAGGAGTCCAGGAAATGGCAGGCAGGGCTGCAACAATGTGGAGACCACGTCTTTGATTTTATCTACTCTGTCCCCTCTGTGGCCCTGGGTGGGACTTCTGGCCCACTGGCCACTCTGGGACTGGACTGGGGCTCCAGGGCAGGGTGTGGGGCAGTGCCTCTGGTGTGCCAGGGACTGACAGCTGCTTTCATGAAAACAAGGAGGCTCTGAGGGGCTGGGACATGGAACAGGGCACCATTTCACCTTCATGAAATTCAACCTGTCCCTTTCTTCCCACACACCCACTGGTGTTTGTCAGAGCCATAATTAATATAATAATCCAGTGTTTCACACTTTTCCTGTGCAAATGTTGTCCATAATTATTAATGTTAATATAACACATAAATAGGAGTTCAAGAGTTCAGATTTATGGCTGAAAGGATGCTCAAGTGTTCTAATCACAACCCTTGCCCTGAGACAGATTTAAGTATACTTATGTCACCCCCAAAAGATGCTCATCATGAATGAGCACTAGTAATAATAATTTTTTTTTTAGTAATCATAACATTCTTGACATTTTGACCAACTGTTTCTTATATATTATATGTTGCCTAGTTATATACTAGCAAAATTATAATGAATGTTACATTATAATGATAATGAATGTTGTGCAACATTTCATACTCCCCATCACAAAGCACCTTTTACTGCTTGGCCTATTTAACAACACTATCTATGCAAAACAGATGAATTTTGAAAAAGATGTTAGTAAGTTTTCCATGATTTCAAAACTTTAAACATGATTAGTAATGCTGTGTAGCAAATAAAAAAACCCTATTACATAAAGAAGATAATTCTGTATGCAGTCTAATCCTCATGTGACTCTTTAAAAGCATTAGAGGAGCAGAAACCCTCTTCCTTTTTTGTTAGTCTTAAACCACGTATAAGGAGAATCTCAGCAGTTTTATGCTTTCCCTGAAAGTTAACTTCCTCTGCTTTTTCTTCAGTGGTATCTACACTCAAGAGAAACAGACAGGTATAGTTTAGAAAGAGCTGTCTTTCATAGGGTAATTTTAAGAAACTCTGACCATGGAAAACTGTATCTTAAATAACCCACAAACTGGAATCAGGTCCTACATTACAGACAGAAAATACAGGTAAAAACTTCTAATTAATTAAATTCAGATGCTCATCAAAGTATACTTTCCTCTAAGCTAAGTAAAACTGAGTGATTCTTGAGCAACCTCTGTGTAGAATAAACTAGCAGGATGCATTCCAAAGGTTGGTCAAGGGATTCATTAGCAGAATCATGAAACATTGAAGAAATTAAGGTCTATGATTCAGACTATGTTCTTTAATATTGCAAATAATTACTTTATTTATTTTATATAGTTTCTTAATGTACTACTAGTTACCTCCTTTTATTAGGAATGGCAGTTTTAAATAAATATAATGACACTGCAAGCCTAATTTGACTATTTTATGCCTACAGATGTGTTTGGTTGTGGTTTGTTCTGTTTTTTTGTTTTTGCAAGTGTACTTGTTTCTGTTACTATCGAGAATGGATGATGCTCAATTAGAAGAAATATTATTTTCTGCCCTTGTTATATGCATGGACATGAAATGTGTCATTCAGTCTCTGCTCTGAATACAGAACTAAAATTTGCCTTTTTTTTTTTAATGACGATCATCGTTATAATTTCTCACACACCACAAATATTACTTTAACTTCATAAATGATTTTAGAGAGAAAGGTAGCATTTCCCTTCTTTTAAGAAAGAATCTTTTAAATACTTAATGTAGCTCCTAATGCCAATCTCAGCTGTCTGGGATCTTACAATGCCTGCCATCACACAGAAATATCTAAAGTCAAAGCAAAACCCTTATTGGCTTCTGTGAAAACTGTGTACACTGATGTCTTCCTCTTTAAACTCATACACATGCACTCACAGAAATAAAGTAAAAAGCACATACAGAAATGGTATGAGACAGACACCTATAGAAAAAAGTTTCAGCCTGAATGGTAAACATTCGCCAAAATTTATGAAATGAAAAAAATCTTTTATGATAGAAAACAATATAATTTACCTGATCTACAGTGTGGGCGTATTTTGCTGAGTGAGAATTGATTTTTTTGTCTTTTTACTGAGAGAGAAAAGTATTCTTCTCTTATTTGAGAAAAAAATTAGCAATTATCTAGAATTGCTTCTTATTTTCAGTGAGAAAGAGTTTTCAAGCATAAAAGCTCCTTCCTCTCTTTAACCCCAGATTTCTGATGTTACCTTCTCCTGGCTACTCAGGAGATAAGAGTCTGTGAAAGACAGACAAGGTTTGGTGTGTCTTCTGACAGAAGAGAAAGGAAGGCAATTGTGATGGTGTTTAGGTGAATGGAAGGGAAGTGAGATAACATCAAAGACCTAACAGTAATAAAATAGTAGCAGACAGAAAATGAGTAGGCAATGAGATATCATTCAAGATATCTAGATGGACACAGAAGGGAGGTTTATCACAGTGAAGGAACCAACCACCATGCTGATGACACTCCTGCTAGTGGCAAGCACTGCTCTAGACTGAGATTTCAGTAATCCTTGGTCATTTCCCTGTTCCTTGTGCATTGCCTAAACAACAGAATTTTGCCTTACCCAGAAGCAAAAATAACATATGCTCTTGGACATGAGTGGACACAGAGAAGGTTCATTAAGCTTACAGTATAAGCTGCAAGCTTCCCAGCTAAACCAAACATCCTTATGAAAATAAAACAGCTCCTAAAAGATCCAAGTACTAATGTTTCTAGATAAATAATTTTGCTTGCTTGTTGAAGTTATTCAAGTTCTTAAAATCAGCCAAGTTCTAAATCAAATAGATAGAGAAGCTAATGTGGTTCTTTCCTAAAAACTGCTTCCTTCATTAAAATAATTAAAAAATAACAACAGCAAAAATATATAACATACTTGAACATATTTTTTTCTAGCAGTTATTTAAGGTTCCTCTGAAATATCTTTCAGCACTGCAAGACTAAGGGCTAACTACTGGGTAATGTGCTATCCTCCAAAACAGATATTTCACTTTCTTAGGTATATGAAAGATTTTCTATGGGATGTTGGAGAAAAATGATGAGCTTCAGAGCATGTCTCAATATTCACCTTATGTTCCCTTAAACTGATAATTATTATCTTCACTGGTTTGTAACTCCCAGAGTGTTAGCAAAGCTCCTATAAACTTTCCTGAAGAGTATTACTCATTGGTAGGTAGAAATATGACTTGTCTTTATATGACTTAACACTTTTCTTAGGAACTCACCTAATTTGCAACTATAATCTCACTTAATTCTTGAAAGTTTATCAAAATCAAAAAGATGAATTGCCAGCCTGGTCTACAGGAGAGCAGACTTGGGCCTCTTCAGAAATTTATTTGGGAATATCCAACATGCTTTGACTCTGGCAAGAAGAAGAATCTGGGAGAGTTAGTTGATTTTCAAGGATCACCTCCTTCATACTCAAGAATGGTTTACCTGAGGTACACAACTGCAAAGGCGGCAGTTGTGTGAATGCACAAGGATGTCTGACAAAAAATACAAAACAAGCATACAACAGGGTCAGGTGAATTGGGAAGAATATGAAGACACTCTGAGTGTGCAGGGAGATAGTTAGGAAAGCCAAAGTTCATCTCAAGTTGAATCTGGCAAGGAAGGTGAAGTGCATCAAGAAGGATTTTTACAGGCACATCAGTAGCAAAATGAAGATGAGAAAAATGTGGCAAGGAAACTGGTAACAAAGGACACAGTGCTTTCTTTGCCTTGGCCTTTACTGGTAAAACCAGTCTTGAGGTATCCCACATCCCTGTGACCTGTGGGACAGTCTGGAGCAAGGAACAATTTACCTGTGGAGAAGAAACAGGATAGGGAACATCTAATATAACTGGACATACATAAGTCCTTGGGAACAGAAGCATGCACCTGTGATTGCTGAGGGAGCTGGCCAGTGTCATGGAAGGGACACTCAATTATCTTTGGACAGTCATAGCAATTAGGGGAAGTTCTTAAGGACCGAAAGAAATCAAAAGTCACTTTTTTCTTCAAGAAAGAACAAACAGGGAAATGCAGGTCAGTCAGCTTCACTTTGATTCCTGGACAAGTGATGGAGCAAATAATCCTTGAAACCATTTCCAGGCATATGATGGTCAAAATGGTGATTGAGAATAGTCAGCATAGATTTACAGGTTTGTTAGGTGAAGAGCGAGGTGGACTGAAATCTGCCTGAACTGCCATTCTCAGAGGGTTGTGATCAAAGGCATAAAATCCAGCTGGAGGTCACTTACTAATGGTGCACCCCAGGGGTTGACACTGGCACTCAGTACTGTTTAACATCTTCATGAATGACCTGGACCCTGAGACTTTTGTATTTCCAAACTCCGCAGCTTTAGAAACGATACAAAAGTAGAAGTGATGGACATACCAGGGGAGTTTAATACTACCAGAGGGACCTTGACAGGCTGGAGAAACTGCTCAAGAGGAATCCTCAGATGCCACAAAGGGAAGTGCAAAAAATGCTTTGAGCAGGGTGTCATACTAGATCATCTCCAGAGGATGTTTCCAACCTTTTCCATTCCAAAATTCTACAGTCATTCAACGAATTCACTCTCTTTAAGTTAGTCAATAGGATTGAATCATAGTTCACATGATCAAATTGTGTAGGAAGGACTCAAAATTGTTAACTTATTCAGTTACTCTAAACTAAGTTCTTTTACAATTTATTCCAACTGGTAGAAATACTGCTTAAATTTTTAGCTCTCTCTCTCATACTTATCATACACAATTCCCTATACTATTCTGTATTAAATGTTGTAGCTAGGCTTAGTAAAAGAGCTTTGATTAAATGATAAGGTTACACAAAGAGTTCTTTAAAACTGCAACTTCAGCTAGAAGTTTAATAATCTGAAAACTCAAGAGACGCTAGTAGTAACTTTTAATGAAAGAATTAATTATAAGGATGAAATAGAGCCAAAAGGATCTTGTTTCAAGACAATATACCCAGAGGTTTAACTGTGCTTCGCCAACTCAATTCCAGGAATGACAGATGCCAAGAAATTCAAACCATACAAGCTACATCTTCAAAGTCTGCACTATAATGATGCAACCTAGGATGCCATTGTTTATGAAAAAGGAGAAATACACACAAATTTTGTTTCTATTTTTCTCATTTTCTTGCTCAATGCATTTGAGTTCTCCCTATGTGAATTACCACTGGAATCAAGTGAAAATAGTCCTCTCATACATAATAAGAAGCTAAACTGGAGTGGATTCAAGAAGGTTATTTTCTAAGACTAGTTTTAATTCTGTAGTGTTGGTGCTACACACATTTCAAATGTATACTTCAGCATGAATGTAATAATTCTAGAAGACATGCAGTATAGGCAGTGCTGCCACAAATTCTTTTGTGACCATGTATGTGTGTGCATTTACAATTGTGGTTCAACCTCGCAAATTTATCTGGTTACCTGCATTTCATCCAAGTTCAAGACTGCAAACAGCAGTCTTAATCCTTAATCTGATCAAGCCATAGAAATGATATCCTGCCTGAGCATAGTTCAGCTTCTCTTTATGGAACACCACCAACTTCAGTAAAGCATTCTGCTGTGCAAACCCTGGACACCTAAGCCTTGCTCTCTATCTTAGCACCAATTCAGCAACTCATGTAACTAACACTCAGATCTAAACACACTCAGCTGCTTCTCACTTCCTCCCTCACCACAAACTTAGCCCAGTATCTCATTTCTGTCCCTCCAAAGCCCCTGTGAGTCTCAGTAAGCTCACTCTTATTCTGACACTTACTCAGGCCCACCAATACATCGTCTTCACTGAATCCACTGTGGATTGAGAAGACTACATCATCACTGCCTACTGAAAATTGAAACCCCAGATTCCTAAGCCCTCAGCACAAAAACCTTAAATCTAGCTCTGATACCTTCTAAAAGATGTTCAACTTTACTTATCTCTAAGTAAATCTCATCACTACTTATGTCCCTAAATTAAATCTACACCAGAAATGCTGTCAATGTAGCAATGCACAGGAGTAGCTGCTGTCCTGAAACCTACTTTCCCCTCTAGGCACAGAATTAATAGCAGTTTGCTGTCCTGCCAGATCAAGCCTGAACCAGCCAGGCAAAGTGCTGCCACCCAAAATCTATACTAAGATTAAAATAAACTATGGAACCAGGTTTCATCCTCCACGTCTTAGCCATGCAAACCATTATTCCAACCTTAGCTACAGAATAAACTCTAGGTAGCCAACCCCTTTCATCCCAGACTTAAACCTACTCTAATAATGACTTCTACATCAGTTAAATCTTAGAATGATAAATTCTGCTTGTTTCAGAGGCAAACTTGGGACAGCACCTCCTTCTGAATGTGGTGGCAACATTCATTGCAGCTCACAAGCACATGTATTCAAATATGCACCACCACCATCATTGTAGTTTATGACAGTTTCAATTGAGGAGTTAACCAGAGTTTATTCAAACACCAGCTGAGTGGACACCAGAGAAGGTTCGTTAAGCTTACAGTATAAGCTGATGTTTGGTTTACCATGAATTGTATGTATATATGTGTACGCTTGCAGGTAACTTCAAGCATATTTTGGACTAGATGCTGTCTAGGGCAAGATATAGAGTCCTACAGCAGAGGTTACTATTGGCCCTTGATTTTTTCTCTGTTGAAACCCAGCCAGCCCAGCAGTACTTTGTAAGGATCTCCCCATCTCACCAGCTCTAACCCAACAGTGAACTATCAGAACAAGTGTAGTCTTGTTGGTCATGATAAACACTCCTAGGCCCAGCCTTTTGAGCATTTCCCTCTGTGGTGAGGATCTTATTTTTCCATCTTAATTCTAAACCACATTCTAATCCTAAACCTAACTCTAAACACACTAGAGCTATCCTTCCCAATTAACAACCTAAGCTAAGAGTTCAATCCAAGCACAAACAGAACGTAAAACAAACTCACAGTTTATCAAGAAAGAGCATGGAAAGAACAGAAGCAGTTTTTTTATGCTTCATGGCATATCACAGCATACTACAGAAGAGAGGCCACTGTGCATGTGCTTAGTGGTTATAACATCTCACAGTGAGCTACATAATAATGAGTTTTTAAAAGCACTTGAACCTACTAGAAAGCACTGAAAAAACACAAGTTAATCTTCCTGTTCTAGTGATTTAAAGTAGTGATGTTTATGCATAAGCTCTATAGATAGATAAATAGAGCTTTAAATGTATTTTTAGCAAAACAAACCAAACTAATAAAAGAGCGTCCCAATGGGGCAAGCTGATAAGTCATTATGTACAGGACTGTCACATATACTTAGGGAGAGGCAAGTGTGTGCAAATAAATTCAAAGCTATTGATGTGTCCTGTAAAATGAAAAGAATGTTTTAAAAGAAAAATGAAGTTATGCTTTCACACTGGTGTCCAGTATAATTCCATAGTTTCCATTTACTTTTTACTATATTTTTCTAAGCTCTTAAAGACAATTTTAATTATCAGCTGTTGTTATTCTTCCAAACAAAAATTCATTATATCAGTATTTCCTTGTTAGAAATTCTAGGTCTACGACTCTTTCCTTTTTCACTTCATGAAGATATGAAATACTCCAGCAGCCAATAGACTGCAGAGCCACTGACACAAGAACTGTGTGTTTATACTGTATCCCAAAAAAGCATTTAGTGCAACTGTGTTAAAAACACACATAATGAAGACTTTAAACAATGATCCAAAACTAAAAGCAGAAGATGTATCTGTAATAAAATGTTACCTTGCCTGGAAATAGAAATTTTAAGAGCACATATAGTATATATGCTATTCATGTAGGCAACTCCCATATGCAAAAGCATTAAGGAAGCAGTGCTTAATTTTTTGTAACATCATTCCATTTTGCAAATCAGTGTAAGCAAGAATGCTCCATGAAGAAGAGAACTTAACAGGAGCATTAAAACCATCTATTTGAAGACACAGGTTAAATAAAACCTGCCTTCCACACTAACAGGTATACCACATATGCCACAAAAATCTGATGCTTCTTCCTTATTCATGTTCTCCTTTCAGGCATGCAAAAGGATTAACTGAGCTGTAAAGAAAGTAACAGGAAAAGGACAGAATAAACACTGATAATAAGGAAGTAAAAGCAGCATCAGAAAAAAAAAAAGTGCAATTAAGACTCAACAGCATCAGAAATTCAAATAGGTAATTTTAAGGTAATTTGATTTAATTTATAATCACGTTATTTTGGGGTTTGTTGGTTTGGGTTTGTTTGGGTTTTTTTGTTTGTTTGTGGGGTTTTTTTGGTGGTTTATTTTTGGTTTGCTTTAAATCCTGGATTTTGTGCCCTATTTAAACCAAGAAGATTTCCAGGAATATTACTTATTTGCTTTTTTAGGTTTGATATATTCTGATTTTTGCAATTAAGCATTTTTCCTTTTCCAGTATTATGTTTCTACGAATGACATGATTCATGAGTATTAAGAGTAACAGTTCTCTAGTTGACACCATTCTACTCATATAATCGATATTTGCTGCTTCTGTTCCCAAATGCACCTGAGGTTTTCTGATTGCATGTCACCCTCAATTTTGCCAAGCACCTAAGTGTAGTCAACGCCCTGCTACTTTTAGCTCTGTAAGAATACTTCCAAACTCCTTTCTCCTTAATGCTATCATTTTAAGATAGTATGACAGGAAAGAGAAAAACTGCATGAACCATTTGTCATTTTCCAGTTCTGTCTGACTCGTAAGAATCTTAAAATCTAATCTGTAATAGGGGATGACATATGCAGCAGAAGCAGGTATACATTTCAAAGGTGTACAGCACTCTTGGCATATACCAAGTGTTGACTGATTCTTCCATTCCTGCCTTTCAGGGAAGACATTTACGTTTTCCCAAATCTGTATCTCCAAACTGGGTATATAAGAAAAAAATGCAGATCCACTGATTATTCTATCCAGCCATTATTTCCTTTGTTAACAGTTGCATCAGCAGTCACATGTAATAAAAATTAATCCTACATTTACCCAGAGCACTATATTGCAGCATCTTTAACAATTCACTATTTGAAATATGTTACAATCTGTGCTTACCAGCATAACAAGGAAAGAAATTACATTTAAAAAGGATGAACAGATGTCCAGATGCAAGTTTAATTATTTTCATAAAATCCACCTGGCACCAATCTCTTTTCTTTTACATAGGTGAAGTATTAGTAATCTGATGTGTCAGTAAAGCCAACAGTAAAAACTACAAAAAGCCAAATGTGGTTGATAGCCATTTTAGTACCTCAAACAACAGCAGACTGCAAAATGTATTTAGCTTTTCTAATTGCATAATATTCTCAGTTTGTGGGGATTTTGAATTAACTATTTTAGCCATTTTCTACCATATTTGGGAAAAAAAAAGTACAGTTGTTTTTTTTTCTAACCTGTAAGAAAACATATATAAATTTATGGCTGAAGAGATATGCCATACTCCAAAAATGAAGTAAACTTCTTGGAAAGAGGAGCTTATCTGAAGAATTCTCTACATAACATCAGACACACTTGCCTATGGAATAAAGCATAAGCAGGTACCACACCTGCCCAGAGCATCCACTGGATACAGAATGGATGCATGGAGAAAGGCTTAGGAAGGAAGTGTGAGAGACTGAAATGGTTAATGGCTTAAACATTGTTAGGATCACTGAAGCTTGCTCCCCGGGCTGAATACGTCTTCTGGATTTCAGGGAACTGGACTGTGAGTTAAGCCTCCTTGTGGGAACTTGAGATGAGATAAGATAAAGGTGGTACTATTGTACTCATGTACTACCTCAGGAGAAACAAACAAGGCTGGGAGGAGACCATCACTTTGACATGACTGCCACCATCACTTCAACCAACAGGCATCAAAATTACAACTACCAAGTCCCATCCCAGGATCCAATGGATAGTGACTATATAACTTCCTACTTTTATCCTTTCTTTCCCTTCCTTACACATTTTCTTAACTGTTATTTTTATGTTTTTATATTGCTATTTTACTATAAATAACAGTAATCAAAATGGCTCCATACCTGTTTTCCTTTGCAACCAAAGTGTTCTAAAACAAACCCTACATATACATATATTTACAAACACTGATCATTCACTATCATTTCACTCTAATCCATCCCAATGGATTTACTAACAAGAACCTGGGTTATCTACCCCTTCTGGGGTGGATCGTAGCACAAACCCTGATATTTATAGCTCAGCTCTTAGCACCTTTCTGTTACTCAACTGAACCCAGCTCCAGGAAAACTCCATTTTCCCCAATGAATTGCCTGCAGACTGACACTGACAGTGCCTCCAACTTTCCAGCGAGAAAAAAAAAAGGCTTTCCAGCCACAGGAATATTTCAGCCCTTCATTTGCTTCTAAATAGAGCTGCTGCTGTGTAGTTGTACATTTCAGTGACATGACTGTTTGCTAGGCAGTAATGAATGGCAACAAAAATCCCAGGAAATGCTCAAAATCATAGTGCATCCATGCTCCTCTTTGTTCTTTTTTTCCCCCAATACATTGCCTGCATAGACTGCTGGCTTAACAGAGCTTCCTATGGAGAAGCACACATATCACACATACCACATACTGGAATGCATCTTAAAAGAAGCTTTAATACACACATCCTGAACACTCAAACACCACCAATCACCAATCTCTTGTGTACACTTAATGAATTTGAACACCTCGGAAAGAAGTTAACTTATTAATTACCCTAACTAAAATATAACTTGCTACAAATATCTAATAACATTACTTACTTAGGTTTGTCAGAGTACAGACAGAAGTATGTTTTGCATGACTACCCATTAAAACTGTTCTATAGGATCAGGCCTTTCCTGGAATATCACCTCAGATTATCCAAAAAGAGATCTTCATAGAGATATTATGTGATTTTCATCCCTTAACTTTGGATGCCTTCAACATAAATATCTGTATTTCAGCTGATCAATATAAGTTTGCTTTCTCATAGCCAAATGAGAGAAGCAGACAACTCTAGGGACAATTATCATAGTTATGTACAATTACATAGGTTCGACAAGAAATTACTTTTTCCTTCCCTTGGCTATCATGGAAAACTAAAGCAAGTAAATCAGATCAAAACAGCAATGTCTACTACAAACATTTAAGGAGGATGAATCTCATCCTGTATATCCTATGTTGAAGTCTAGCTGCACCATTAGGTGCAGTTCAGGTTAACCTGACTTCAGGTTAGAAGTCAGCATCCACATTTGGATTTTGACTTAACACTTACCTATAACATTAAGAATTACATATAACTTGTCGTCTTTGTTTAAAAAAAAACAAACACAAAACCAACCCACAACTATTCAGTGTATGGCTTCTGGATAGAAATATTTTAAAGTTTTAAAAAAAGAAAAATAGTATAAAGAAAGTAATGTGATGTAAAAACGTAAAGCTAGACAAGCTATGTGTCAGCAATTACTGAATAACAGAGTTTTCCAAAACCTCACAGTACATCTTCCTTTTTCTATTTTCAAATCTATTTTCTTGTTTTTAATTTTCTTCTCCATATTTCTTGGAATTATCACCTGGGAGGTTAGAAATGGTCAGTAAACCAATATATGCTTTCCATTTCTGGTCCTCTGTCTTTGAAACTGCTATCATAAAGGAAGATCTGCTACCATGGTGAGGAGCTCAACATTTGAAAAATAATCCATCTTCCACAATATCACAGTGAAATCTTAGTATCTTACAATTTTATGTGGTCTGCGGTACAAATCCAATTGGGAATCAGAAGATTTCTATTCCATAGTAAGATAAGGTTTAGTTATTGTATTCTTATAAACTGTATTTATGAAGCATGAAAAGTTCCTATTATAGATAAAACTGAAAAGTCCATATCCCACATCTGTAAAAATTAAGGGATCCTATTGAGTTTATACTGATATGCCTTTGCCTAGAAGTCAGCATCCTGATATCAGCAAAGTGCTGAAGTATGAGCTTTACTTTAAGCACATGACGAGCTACTTGAATGAATTAAAGCAAACAACTGGCCTGAGAGTTTACTACCATAAAATTCATTTTAACTGGGTGGAATATCAGGATAACTATACTGTTTTATATGTTTCTTACTTAATTTTCTATATTAACATGTGGGACTATGATATACAAAATTATATTATTCATAAATTTGACATTAATTTGCCATATTGTAAGATTAATGGACATAGTGAATTAGAGAATATATAAATATTCATAATAATCTCTGTACCTTTCTGTTGTAGTTTATTAGATACACTCTCATATAGTCAATCTAATTTTTTAATTTGTAAAGCTAGGGACATAGGAAGCTTTTTGAAACTGTGGGTCATAGACAGACAAGCTTGATCCAAGAGGACACAAACTCTCTAAAATCAGTCAGAATTCTAAAGTAAAAAATTTTCAATATTCATCAAAGGATGTATCCACAAATCCACAAGGGGTTGGGCTGAGCACACTTCCCATTGAAGAAATGGTTGAATATAAACTTGCATATTCTGGAATATATGTCTGTATATAATGTCTCTATATAATTTGACAAATTATTTGGAGCTTAGCTCAAGCCTTAAGGAGGAAGTTAAAATAAAAATGTTGAGCTATCTAGATGATTCATTTAGAAAAATTAAAAGGGATTTTGTTTTCAATCCAAGTCAGTGTTGAAAAGCATATTTGACTTTAAAAAAAATAATTATTACTATTACTATTATTATTATTACTATTAAAAAATATACATGGACATTTGCTTGGATGAATAAGCTATTTTTTTCAATTTCTGTTTTCCATCAAATGCTCAAAAACCAATTGCAAGCTAACCTGAATACATGCCTCAGATGATTTCTTTATTTCTCCCATCTGCCAACAACAACAAAAAAACAAACAAACAACAAAGCAGAACAAAATCCTCTATTTGCACATCTCTAATCAGAACTAAAATGCAGAGTTCNCATTGAAGAAATGGTTGAATATAAACTTGCATATTCTGGAATGCACACATTTGAAAAATTATTTGGAGCTTAGCTCAAGCCTTAAGGAGGAAGTTAAAATAAAAATGTTGAGCTATCTAGATGATTCATTTAGAAAAATTAAAAGGGATTTTGTTTTCAATCCAAGTCAGTGTTGAAAAGCATATTTGACTTTAAAAAAAATAATTATTACTATTACTATTATTATTATTACTATTAAAAAATATACATGGACATTTGCTTGGATGAATAAGCTATTTTTTTCAATTTCTGTTTTCCATCAAATGCTCAAAAACCAATTGCAAGCTAACCTGAATACATGCCTCAGATGATTTCTTTATTTCTCCCATCTGCCAACAACAACAAAAAAACAAACAAACAACAAAGCAGAACAAAATCCTCTATTTGCACATCTCTAATCAGAACTAAAATGCAGAGTTCCTAATTTGACTGTTTTCACATGAAACACCTTTGCAATTAACAGCAGTGTTGCTTAAGTAACAAAACACAATTAGGATACTCATCAGCTAATGAAGCATTATCTTTCCTAATTTAAGTATTTAAGTATTTAAGAAGCATTTTTTGTAAAGCTGTCATTATCTGTATTTCAAACTGATACTGTATCATTAGATTTTATTACAAAACAAGGAAAAAATACTTTAACAATTTTTAGAATTGTACCTACCAAAAATAATGCTACACAAAGTCAGCAACATTTAGAAGCAGGTCTTTAAACCAGGACACCAGAAATACCAGAGTTTGGAGTCCATTGGTGATATATTTCTATATTATGTTATCACATACAGAATGTATAAGGGTTTTTAAATGAACACAATACATCTGTTTGGACTAAATACAAGAATGCATGAACTTTAAAAACACTGACTTCACAGCAAGCTAAGCAAACCAGAACTTCAGTTACTTTCCATACATGAACTGCAGCTTTTCAAAGTCCTACAAAGTGTCAGCTACAGACAGACACACAGCTCTTAAAGCTTCACCAAATACAAGAGCAATACTTAAAATAATTACACTATGGCAAGGTTAAGTAGTACCATAGTAACCAAGTCAGCAAAGTGCAATGTTTAGTGTAAGCTTGACATCACTGTGGACCACTGAAAGGTTCTGTGCTGCCACTGGCAAAAACTAACATGAAGGATGACTAATTCTGTTAAACAGGTGAGATTTAATAATGTTAAAAATTAACAACTTCTTCAAACTTAAAAACCAATTATTGTTTCTAATTACACTTCCCTATTCTTACATTTGTTAAAAGTCTATTGACTTTTGGTTGCCATCAATGTCTCGTACGCCAACAATGACTCAAAATAAGACACAGCTCTTTGTCTAATTCTTTCAAAATTTGCCTCTCCAAAATGTTTTCAGACTATGATTCAAACATAGTAGAAATTAGTGTTGGAAATTATATATTCTCTCCCAGCAGTCCGAACCTACCACCATATCATACCCTAGAAAGAAAAATACTGAAGTCCTTAAGATGTAACTTAAGACATTTGTTAAACTGTTTTCTGTATGTATCCATAAATTTATTTGCCATCAGATAAAAAGCTGCATGCTTTCTTTTTATTGATCGTTTTACAATCGTGTACAATCAAGTCATAATCCCAAGTGAGGCTGAACACTTTGCATAACATACATACCCACCACATACACATACATGAAAAATCTATAAAACCCATTTATTTCATACCTCTCTTCTTCAAATGTTAAAGCAACATTAACTTTCTCTTTTCCTCCCTTTTTTTAGACTCTATAGTTTACTGAAAAAATTTAACCTAAATATAAATTTTACCACAAGTTCTATTCTGCTCCTTACCTCCCACTCATTGCAACAAATTAAATACAATATTATGTGTTGGATAACTTTTGCATCATGAAAATTAATACTACAATGTGAAACATGAAATTATGAAATAAAATAAAGCAATGATCTTTCCAGTTTTACATGAGCAAGAGACAGAAATAATTTGTTCAGGTGGAGACCCAAGTTGTATTGCCTGCACAGTCAACAATTTACACATTACACTAAGTGTTGTAATTATTTCAAGTGTTTTTCCAATTATATGGCATGATCTTAAAACCTATTGAGTCTATTTACTATGGAGTCTGATAATTTCACTTTCCCATATGGAAATTTTTTTTTTACTTTGTACCTTCTATTTTTTTTTAATTTCCTGTTTAAGTTAGGTCCTACAGAATTTTCTGGGTTCTTCAACCTGCATATTCTGTAGGCTAATGCACTTATTACATTTTAAGAAACAAACAGATACAGCCAAAACACTCCCCAACACCACTCCCCGGCCCTTCTCCAAAAGAAAAGATGACAGTACCTGGTGGGCCTGCAACAGCTGCTCAGCAAACTGACGGACTTCTGATAGCAGAAGCGATATCAAAGAATTTCTTAATACGTTGTTCTTTCCTAGCAAAATCAGTGTTTGTGATACAGAATGCAGTGCCTGAAACTAAAGAGAAATAACAGTAAATTGAATCTTTCAAAATACATCTCCATCTTTTTTACTGCAATTACCTTAAATACAAATAGGATTTACATATTAAAATTTTAAAGAAAAAATCAAAATCAAAAATTCAGAGTGTTTAAAAGTCTGTTAGTTGCATACAGACAAGATCCATGACAAACTGACATCCGTTCTCAAAATATTAACACTACAGGAAACTGTCATATGAACAAACTTGTCCAAAAGTGTGAATTTCCCAGGACATACCTTTTCAACATTACATATCATGAAGCCCAACTGCTGACAAATAAAGTTATGACTACCCTGCACATACAGTACTTCTGTTTGTTACAGGTAGACAAATGAACAAATAAATTCTTTGAAATTCAAACACTTATGGTAAGAGATGCACGACGGTTTTCTGGCAACAGAGTTAGCAGGAATAAACCTAATTAAATGCTAACTGCTAGAAGACACACTGTATTTTCAAATTCAAACAATTCACTTTCATATTGTTTCTTTTAACACTGCATTTCTCCTGAACCACAGAAGTTATGTGAACTTACATGAGAATTATATAAGGTTTCAGGGGGTTCTGCCATGGTCTTTTCTACTAAGAAAAAAAGAAAAACTGTTTTCTTCATTCCCCTAAATTAATAGATATTATGTAATGAAACTTACTGCTCTACAAAGCACACACCACGTTATTTTGTAAAACACTACTGGAAGAAACTGTCATTCCTATAAATAAAAGTTCTTTCAAAGAAAAAAAAAGGACACATTAAATACAATTACTATAACTTCTATTTTCATATAAATGCATACCCTTACAAAATTAATATCAATAACTCTTTGAGTATTTTTGACTGATAAAAGGATATTCTGACCAAATATTTTATGTCTAAGAATAACTCTGATGTCTTAACCACTCAAAATCAGACTAGTGCCTCCTACTAACAATGTAGATTATACCTCTAGCCAGCTCACATGTGTATACACACGTACACATGCATTTATATGAATAAAAATACTTGTCCACCATTTACAAGCTTGCACGGGATAAATCCTCCTGGAGAACATTTCCAAACACATGAAAAGCAGGAAGGTGATCAAGGTAGCAGTCAGCATGAATTTATTAACATTTACCTTAATTTTATCATGGTTTTCAACACTGTCTCCTGCAAAATTGTAACTGACAAAATTTTGGGCTACATACGTGGACAGTGAGGTGGACTGAAAACTTTTGCTGTAAAACGAGTTAATTAGGCAGGTTCACATCTACAGTTACTGTTTTCCTGCCTGATGCAATGCCCTTCTACCTATTTAATATTGTCAAAAAGTAGGACCAGCTTGGTTATCATCCGTTCAACATGAGACAGCCATAATAATCAATCTTTAATCAATCTTTTCTCTTAATCATCTTACTTCTGCACGTAATCCCAAAACAAATATCAAAAGAAAACTACAGAAGACAAGCAAGTCTCACATTCAGAATCAAATCTGCAGGCAGAGATACAAAGTAAACTCCTATTAAAGAGATTTCATAAATTGTACACATATAGCTTTGAAAAACTCTGAGATGAAAATCACTCATAAACATATACGCCAAATATCCTATAAGGATGAAATGTGAGATAAGGTGAGATAAAAACAGATTTTTGAACACTAAGGATAATGTAATGCTTGCACCTACATGTGTCTTGAAGATGCATGATTTAAAATCAGACTTTCACTTTTTTATATAAATTAAGGAAGGATACATATGTTATAGTTCTACATTTTCAGAGTATAACATTGAGTATACTTGCTAATTTGCCTTTGGCAAGCAAGTAAACTAGACAATCCAGAGTAGTTTTTCAATGCTACCTCTCCCAAAGAGAACAGTTATTATATTACATAAATATTATATATTATATAATGTTATATTATGTATTTATATATTTACACAAAAACATAATCATTTTTGTTCTTTTTTAAGCTCTCTTCTATTTGCTCACATGTTTTTTTGACAGATAGTGAAACAATTAATTTTTTTTTATGCAGTTATTAATGTTAGCAGCTGAGATTTAAATAAAA
>VYXB01005622.1:336708-381146 GCA_013397135.1 Pachyramphus minor
ATTTTCTAGTTGGAATTTTTTTAGGACTAGATAACAAGAGATCTTCAGATTTAAAGCCTGAGCCTCTATTAAGAGAAGCAATAACTATTTTGTAAGGATGCCACTTAGAGTACTTGAGATTAGGATATCAATGCCACTGGAAAATCCCACCTGTGAATCTATTAATATTTAATAAATATTATTATTAAAGATATGCTTATTATACAAAAATTTTATAGTCATATATTATAGCAAACATACTATAATTATATTTAATATTATTAACAATTTTTGAGATCATGCTGATTTATTAAGGAGTATGGATTTTACATTGTATCTTGGTGGATCTCAGTATATTTTAAGACAATAAGAGACAAGAAAGAAGGTTAAAATAAATCTCACAGTCTGTATTCACTATACTAACATAGAACAAATTTATAGCATATAAGCAATAAATTTGTGAATAGCAAACACGGGTAAAACTTTGCTGTAGAGCAATGCTCAGGAATTCCTAATTAAACTCTGGAAACATTCAAACTAAAAATACTTCAAATAGCGTGCAGTTTCATTAAAGATAAAAGTGTATCTTCAGCTCTCAAATCTATCCAATGTTAAAAAGGAACAGAAATCTTTTAATCCCTTGGGCTTGTTTAATGGTGTAGATGAAACAAAACCTATGTGCTTCAGGGATTCTCAGGTAAAAGCAGTCAGAAAATTAGATTGTAAAAAACCATACCATCAGAAACAAGAAAATAATGGAGCCTGGTTCACTGTTCAGGCACTGCATTGTTCGTCCCTAATCCTCCTCCCACACTCCCATTTCTGCTGTCTTCCCATGCTTCCAGGATGCAGAGCAAGACAGAGCAATGCTGTGACAGTAACTGGGAAGGATGTGTGGACCTGGTTGTTGCCAAAATGAATATATAATGTCAATGTTCTGCTTACCTCAAGCATACCAACTTGATCTCTCCTCCTGCCACCTACTGATTTTAAAGCCTACCTGAAGGTATTACTGACCTTCCACTGTTTTGCAAGTGATTTCAAAAGTGGTTATCAAAAGCTACTAGTACAGGAAAAGACTGATGAGCAAAACAGACAGCACACTCCTATGAGCCCTGTTTCACAGGAAACAGGATAAAAAACTTATGAATTATTCTTTTATTATTCATTTATCAGTGTGTTAGACCTTAGTAACGGATATCGAAACTTTGTGAGTTTAATTCTTTCATGAGTTATATGATTCACTACACCCTGCAACTATGATAACTGTACCTTAGTTTCAGTTTTGTTATTTTACTGGTTTTGTGCCAAGTAAGAGCTTTCATCCCCAAGTGACTGGCATATCTGGCAATACAGGACTAAGACAAATAATTATTACGGGTATCCTCAAATTGTGAGGTGTTAAAAACAAAACAGTACTTTTGCTTTTGATTTCACATCACCCTTGCCCTTTGCCCATTTAGTCCAACTTGATTTCCATTCCTACTCATCAGTGCCAATTGAAAAGCTTCACTTCTATACAGAGAACATTAGCACCTCTTATCTTACTGTCACATTGCTTCCTTTGTAAATTGATGCTTGTCTCTTATCTCTCCTCCTGTTCATGTGCCACTATTTCTCCTATCTTCATGTCTTGGGATTCGATACATATTAGTTCAACTCTTTGATCTGTAAGCCTCATCTTAAGCCCTTGCTCTGCCCTTATCTCTTCAAAGACTCATTGAATGTTAAGGGTTGGAAGAGACCTTAAAGATCACTTAGTCCCAACCCCCTGGCCATAGGCAGGGACACTTCCAACTAGATCAGGTTGTTCAAGGTCTTATCCAGCCTGGCATTGAACACTGTCAGGGTTGGGGCATCCACAACCTCCCTGGACAACCTGTTCCAGTATCTCACCACTCTCATAGTATAAATTTTTTTCCTAATATCTAGCCTACATTTCCCCTCTTTCATAATCTTGTTTATGCTTTTCTCCACTCTGCTAAACCTGATGTTCTCTGCTAGGACTGTCAGTTCGATTCACTGCTGCAAGCTGCCAGTATCAGGCCTGTGCCCCACAGGCAAGTTGTGGGGTGAGAGGGAAAGGTTAGAGGGACAGGGTGCTAGCGAGGGTCCTCTGCTGCTGACTCTGAAATGTGCTGGCTACACTGAAACACACTTGCATTCTTCAGGAGATCATAGAATCATAGAATCAGATGGGTTGGAAAGGACCTCTGAGATCATCAAGTCCAACGCTTGATCCACTACCACTGTGGTTACTAGACCATGGCAGTAAGTGCCACAATGTGTATTCCTGAATACCTCCAGGGATGGAGAATCCACCACCTCCCTGGGCAGCCCATTCCAATGCCTGATTACTCTCTCTGTAAAGAATTGCTCCCTAATATCTAACCTAAACCTCCCCTGGCACACCTTCAGACCATGCCCTCTCGTCTTACTGCTGCTTGCCTGGGAGGAGAAACCAACCCCCACCTGGTTGCAACCAGGTGTAGTTGTAGAGTGATGAGGTCTCCCCTGAGCCTTTTCTTCTCCAGACTAAACAACCCCAGCTCCCTCAGCCTCTCTTCATAGGGCTTGTGTTCGAGTTCTTTCACCAGCCTGGCTGCTCTTCTCTGGACAAGAGATCACAAGATGAACCAGGGACTCCTGAGGTAACAGAAACCAAGCTACTGACTTAAGTACAGCTTTGTTGAATTTGCAGAATGAGAAGGAAAGATCTCCAAGGAAGTACACTACACAAACTCCTCACAGTCATCATTACTGACCATGAAGCTTCGTCAGACTGGGAGTGTGAAGGTGCAATTTCTTCTACTTACAGATTGGAAATATCTTTCTTAAATTTATTTCTTCATGGCTGCCTGAAAGTCACTCTCCAAATCACTGATCAGCTCCAACCCAGTATCACTTCCCTAGTGAAACAGGCAATAATTGGTGCATCTGCTTGCTCCTGTCCACTGGCTAAACTAAGCCAAGTTGACTGCTGCTGCCACATCAGCAAGGGGGAGCAATGAGGGACCACAGAAACTGCTGTGAAGCACAGATGCACTTGCAGGAACTTTCTTACTCCCTCCTTTCCTTACTGTTCCTTCGTACCACAAAGCCCTCCAGCAGAAGCAAATTTCCCAGACTGTTTCCTCCGTGTTTACCCTCCCTCCCAGCACAAGGGAAAGCTGCTGCTGTTGACATAAGGATGACAGACTAAGACCAGATCCAGCACATCTGCAGAGAGTGGACTACCTTTAAGTATAATGTCCTCTGATTGACTGACTTACACAAACCTTTTCCCTCCTCTTCCTGTTAAGTATAAATGCTCAATATAGAGCAAACTTGCTGCTACTTCTGTAGCTGCTTCTTTATCCAACAAGAAGATGTAAAACAATAAAGAACCTCTTTTACAGTTTAATTAATATTTTTCTAGTATGAGCTCCATAACAAATGCTTTACATAACACCAGATAGATAAAAGCTACCAAATTTCACATCTGTAAACACAGTTTATTTTACAAAGAATGCTCTTATGCTTTTCTGCCACAATCTATCTCTGGTAAACTCATGTTGAATTTTATGTAATTTATTTCTAAATCTTTGATTGTTCTTTTCTTTTAACTTGGTTACAAAGCTTTGCATGCTTTTAAGATAAACTGCTGCCCTTGTACCTTCCACTTAACCCTCACTTTCAAACACAGAACATGCTATATTAGAAATTCTACAGTTAGAATAATACTATCTCTGATTCTAAACTTAATACACTTTTTTTCTTTCTGTTTCATAGGATAAAAACTTGTCTTTCTCACTTTGAGCACCTTGCATTCTCTTGAGTTGGCTAATATATATAAAACAATGACACTTAGTTAACGGGATAAAACACATGTAACACATATAATAGGCCCTGTGCATATCTGTATTTGTGTTTTTTAAACAAGAACAAAAAAGGCAAACCAAGCAAACAAAAACTGCCAACCCAAAACTAAAGCACAACCTGGATGTCCATTAATAAAAGTCACTGTCATGTTTAATGTAGTGACTACCTCAAAATGGTAATATCCATTTGCATACACTAAAACCTTGCTCTATCACCTCACTCTAATCACTTTTACAGAAAACCCAACACTTTCCTTGTGAGCATGCAAATACACAAGTATTAATATTGTGTATTAAAAAGTCAAGCTAACTCCTAAAGACACTTGGGATCCTGTTGGTATCAGTTTTCAGCAATAAATTTAGTTTAAACTATCTTAGCAGAGATCAAGAATGTCTGCATCTTCTTGGGATTCATTAATTAGGCATCTAAAGATCTAATTCATCCAGGAAATATTGTCAACAGAAAGACAGAATCAATCCCAGTTAAACAGTATTCACAACAGCTGCCACTCAGACAACTGTAACGCTGCTGCTGCCCGTTTTTTTAATAACTACTGTAAATATTCTATTGATTACCAGGGAGCAGCTCTAGATACAAAGTCTTCCAGACCTGGGAGATTAAAATTTGTATTACTTTTGATTCTTCCTTCTTAACTAGCCCTGGTCAGAAATCTTGCAGAGTTGAAGAAGTTCACATCGTCTGCTGATGCTGAGTTGCCAAACCATATTAATGGATACAGAAGACAGTACGCAACAAGTGTGAGTTTGCTCAGAGCAGAACAATTATGGATTCAAATTTTTCATCTACTTAGAAAAAGTCACTGGATAAATCAAAGAAAACAGGTATTCTTCAGCTTTTAATATTTTTAAACTAAAGAGCGAACTGGTCATCCTTAAAAAGAATCAGGAATGTAAACAGGTCTCTCATTTAAGTGTCTAAGATTTACAGGCAGTTCCTGCAAATGAAAATGGATTTCAGATGTTTATTTCCCAATCCTTCAATCTTTTTCTCCTGCAATAATATACAGTACAGAGCTTACTTGTAATTTCTATCCTATCACCATAACACAAACACACACCCTACTTGGACACATAAAACATATTTCTTCGAGAAGCATGACAAATTAAAGCTATGACAAAAGTTCATTAGTAAACAAGCAGAAGAACAGAAAAACCCTAAGATTCTAATTATTAAAGTATGTATATACATTTTAAGCTATGCTTAAGGACTACTATCAAAACCCCCTTGGGACATACAGCTGCCTTCAAAAATTAGAGGATGTAAGAGGTAATTTTCCTGTAAGGAAAAAAAAAAACAAAACACCAACAAACTGATTTTTTCCATGAAGAGAAAGACAATCATTATAGCAGGAACAGAGCTAAAAGTGTCCTGAAAGTAACCAGAATGGAACTGAAGAGCTGGAATAAGTAATGATGTGTCGGAGATAAGGTGGTCCTATCGCCCCTTTCAATAACGAACTACTGTGGCATGCCTGAGACCAAAAATGCAACAATTTTAGGTCCTTTTGTTCAATAACATGTCTAGGATAACAGAAAACAAGACCTAGATAGAATTCATGTTATTTTACCCAGGTATGTTAAGTGAAAGGCTGAGGGATGGGCTTTGATGCTGCAGTTCTACACCATCTCATCTGCAAATGTCAGAGAGATGCCAAAGAAGCAAAATGACACTGCTAATGTGAAGATACAGAAAGAGAGCTCTGGCAGAAAGCATTCACTGGAGAGAGACAGGGGGCAGAGGGAAGAAACAAACAGCTTTTGATACATATTTCCTATCATATTCAACAAAACCAAGAACTTTTGTAATCTTCCACTAAGGGCCCCTACATGTTTCATTTGTAAATCAAAGGAACAGCAAAGGCCTATTCCACCCCTTTTCTTCTCCAAATGGAAATAATCCATAATACCCTAAATACTAGTTAATTACTTGCACAAAAACAGGCAATGACAATATTTGTTATTAAGAAAAGAGGTGGTGCTGAGCAAACAGCATTACAGACAGGTCGGAAATCATGAATAAAACTTTTTTTGCCCTAATGGTAAAAGAAAATTCTGCTAACTTCATCTTGTAGCTCTTCTGTAATTGTAGCTTTAGTGCCCAATGTGTATCAGCTGAGGCTGGTGGAGGAGAGAAGGTGGACAAAATTTTCTTTAATTCATTCCTGTCTAGTTGCTCCTATGATCCACTTTACTGAAGTAAATGAGAGTCAGTCAGTTTAGTGATTGCTTTACAGTGTAGTGATTCACAAGACAATGGATTTGCTTAACATTTCACTTAAACAGCTCTCTACATAAGACAACAGGTTGCTGAGAAAATTTAATTCAACAAACAAGAGATTCAAACATTGACCCTTACTAGACCTTAAAATCCAGGCAACATGTTTTAATATCCATACAAATGAAATGTTCTTCCACTAGATAGTCAAAGTTCTTTGATTGATGAATATGTACCCATGACATTCCCCTTGGGGCTCAACTAATTTAGGAAAACTGAAGCCCACTAATTTTACAGTTGAAAACCACCAGTGACATGAATAACTTTTTAAATCCTATTTGTCCCTAAGCAGACAAGACTCTTGTAAACTGATGAGTTAAGGCAGTCCTAGCTGACAAAAGATAGTGTAAACAGTTGGGGGAATTTATTATCACATGCAACTAGCTGGAACACGTATTAAATGCATACTGTTGCATGTAGTAAAGCGTCAGAATAACTTCATGATTACTCTCTTCCAGGCAGATTCAGTCATTAATGAATCATACAAATTTTACTACGATCATTCAAAGCCATGGTTCTGATTAATGTGTACTGTTTTTAACTGCACAAGCACATTCCATACATTTCATTATATAATTGCCAAAGAGATTCAAACATTTTTCTTTCTGCTTTGCTCTATACTACATTTCAACTTCTTTTCACAAAGAAATGTGAATTCTTTCTCACATAAATACCCAGTAAAGGTATTAAACTACTACTCAGAACTCTTGCATTTCCTCTTCCTCTAAATATATCAACTGTAATATTTTGAGCACTTGCAAAATTCTACACAAAGACTTTCAGATGAAGCAGGAGAGAAAAATGAACATGGGCAGAAAAGTCCCAAATAGGATAACAGAAGTTCCTACAGACTATGTTCATATCTCAGTGTACATCCAGATGCTGTTAATGCTAAGTAACTTCAAAAAACAAACCCAAACTACCCTAAAGGTAGGGTAGCCAACTTCCAAAAGTGAAAAGGGTTAAAAAAAGAGAAAAGAAATATTAATAACCTTTTTTTTGTGTGTGTGTGTGTGTGCTGTTTAAATGGAGCTGGCAATTAATGACCCATAAAAGTCAGTATTGATGTTTTAAACAGCATGAGAAGAAGCAAACAATGGCGTATCACTGAAACACATCTCTCTGCCTTCTGGGTCCTGTTTGAAAGAGATTATGAGTGAAATGGGCCAGAGGCATGAGGTATTTGTTGAACAGGAGCCCACCAAAGCTTGGCCTTACTCTAAAACCCTAAAGACAGTGCTTGTGTTTTGATTAACTCCTTAAAAGAAGACCTCCAAGAGACAGATACAGAGCTCTGTACAGAACCCGGGGTGAAGGCCAGGATCTTTTGGTACATAATCGATGCATTAGCCGTCCTCCAAATTACAGTATCATCAGAGATATAAACCAAATATGCTACTATAAGCAGCACAGCAAGTGGGGAATCCCCAGTGCCTCTGACCGCTGCATTTTTCTGGTATAGGAGAAATGATCCCCGGTTCCAATACATCCTGGACAACAGAGACAAACCTCAATAGAACAGCCACCTTTCAGTCTCAGTGAGTGAGCGATGCAACTAGAAGCAGAAGAAATGCACATTTGCTATGTCCCTGAGGAGGTGGATGGAGACAGGTAGTGTCAAATCCCAAAGGGGTAAATTAAGGAAAAAAATGTTCTGGTGCTTCCTCTCTGAAGGAGAAGTGACAAAGTAATTTGTTAGAGCTGTAATTACATACTGTAGCTTCTACCAGAGTTTTCCACGGGAAATGTTTTCCCATGTTTTGTAGAGTTCATCTGAGGGTAGTAGAGTCCATTTGAAAGGAAAGGGAAATGCAAGAGACTACTTCTATTTGAAGTTTTTTGATTTAAATATTTTTTATATTTTAAGTAATATTATCTTTTTTTTTACTCACATACCTTAATTGGCAGACTTATTTTTTTGTCTTTTTGATACTCATGTCCATTTGCAGTTTCAGGCCAAAAACTGTATCCAAAGCGCACAGTTTTAGGCAGCTGAATCCAGGAAAAAAAATTCTGAGTACATGTCTTTGCTGGTTCCTACAGCTTCCAATGCTTTATAATTAGAAACATCTCAAACAATAGGACTCAACAGTTACAGCAAGAAATTCTGCTGCTGTTTTTCTTCCTTTATATCTAATGCAGAGACAATTATCTCTTTTCCAATTCTCAAAGTTTAAGTTATTTAACTTGCTCTGAAAAATGCTGAGACTGCTTTCAAAGATGAGGCAATAAGTGTAATCCACAGCCCCTTTGCTCTTTGTTCACTTTTCAAAGGTGTTTCTCACAGCCCTTTGTCCTTGAAAGCTCTTGACAGTTTTATAGGTAAGGATGATAAAGGGAAAGTTGTGTCAAATACTGTATAGCTGTATCAGAGGCTGTCTATACAAATGCTTTCTGGCAGTAGGATTAGATACAACAAAATTCATAATATTTTTATAGTGGACGGATTTAGCCATCTTCCTGGAACTGAAATTCACACAGTTTGCCACTCTTTCCAGATGATAGCCTTGTAATTAATGGTAATTTTATTTTAAACATATAGTCTTATATGTTTAAAACTCATATAAGTTCAATCACCACTTCAGTAAACATTGATGATTAAAACTGAGGTATAAAGGGTGCCTGGGAGATATCTGGTACACAGCACATGAAGAATTAGTTGTACAATTCACACTACTAATTCTGAATTCTGCGTATTTATTTCCATATTCAATTCAGGTTAAAGAAAACCAAACTTCGAAAAGGATTTTTCAACTAATCTTCATAAACATTGCAATTACTACACAAAACTTTCTCCCTGTTCCCGTAGAAATCTGGAAATCTCCATAATTATACCTTAGTAATTGTTTTATACAATTTTAAATTCTTTTCAACTGTTTGATCCATGTAAGGGCTGCCCCATAGTAACGACTGTTAAGTCAGTATTTTGGTGGAAGCAAGATACAACGTATCGCGTAAAAACCCATCTGTCTTAGTGAAGTCATTCAGAGAAAATATGCCACTTTCAAATTACGTGGACATACTCCAAATGATTTACAAAAGCATTCTGCAGACTTGAAACATCCCTGATCTATCAGCGGTTTTTCTCTCACTTAACTTATACTTTGCCAGGTTCCTCCAATCAACAAATAATCCCTCTCTGCACAACCTCTTGATTGCTCTCCTGCAATTAACAGTGCTTTAATTATTTATTGACTTCCCATTAGGGCAGAAGAAGGGAAAGGGTGGAGACATTGGACATCATCAACTATGAAGAAGTTCTCAATGAAGGACCACTCAAACTCTCTTTTTCTGTATCTAGTGATCACACAAAAAAATAAAAGGAGTCACATCTGTATAACTCCATTCCTGATGCCATATAAAGGGAAGGTAAAGACACATTCTTTCAAAATACTCGCCAGGGACACCCTTAACTAAAAACTAAATATCACACTGTGGTGACTCTGAAATGGAAAGTACTCTGGTATTAGAGACACAAGGCTCTAGTCCTGAAAGGATTTCATTCTGAATACGATCTAACCAAAATACAGGTATATCCTTCCCAGCCAACTCTTCAATTCTTCAGTCATTTGCTGATCTATTTTTAAAACATGAATTTGCAGATATCTAGAGAGTGATAGATCTTCTCCAGTAAACCAACCTATTTTATCTAGGTACTCAAGAAAGAATAAAAAAAATTGCATATTCATTACTTTGTGAATATCTACAATAGATCTTCAGCAAGAGAAACATATTTTTTCTCTCATATTTTCTAAAAAGTTGCTTTAAACTGCCTTTTTATCAGTTGTTAAAAGACCCATACTCAAGAACGGGATAGAACTTCATTGCATGCATGAACAAGAACTATTTCAAATGGTTTAGAGCATTCATTGCCCATATCTCAAAAAAGAAAAATCACAAAAATCTCGGAGTGGTACTCTTCGAAATATAATAAGACAAACTGATATTTAAGAAGTGCATAAAACTACGAGAATATTACATTATACTGAAGTGTGGTAGGAAAGATAGAAGGTATTTTAAACTTACCCTATTAACACTGCTGTTTCTTAAAATAATTTGAATTAGATTTTTCTTAAATTCTTCCAGCTTCTTGAAACACTTCTTTAAAACATGATTAGATAGTTTAGGATCAGTTATTAAACTGACCAAAGCACAAACCGCTTCAGTAAGAAAATTCGAAACTGGAAATTTAGGATTGTTGTAAAAAACAGTCAGTCCATCAAGTAACTGAGACACTGAATTGCATATGGTGAAAGAATCATTCTCAAGCTCTGAGAAGTCTGCTTGAAGAATTCCTCCTTCTGACAGTTTTCTTATTTCAAGCAAATGTTGCAAAAACTGCACTGGAGCAGTCAGAGATCGCTCCTTGCTACTGTGGCAAAGATTCAATGGGGGAACTCTGACATTATGCTCAGATTGGTGAAAATCTGAAGCTATGCCTAAAGAATCAAATGCAGAGTCATTAGAGACATCACATCCAGAGTCTTCTAGCTGGCTTGAGTAACTCGTAGGGTTTATAGATTCCCGATTCAGAAGACTTTCAGCAGAGGTATCTGGTTTTCCTGAAACGCAAAGGCGAAAGTTAAATTTGTGCAATCTTTCATTATGTATGCTTATGGAAGGTGCTTTGGGGCAAAAATCACATATTACATGTGTATTTTGCTCCCCAAGAAATTCCCATGACTAGAATTTAGCTGTCGAAGAAGACAATATTTTTAAATTAAAGTCAAAACTTTCACAAGATAGTGTCTATTAGTGAACAAGATGTTTTATGCTTACAGTAATTTTGAGTTTAAAACTATCAGGCATTTTAAGTTTTCACATATATAATTCAGGTAGATATAACACAAACAATTTAAGTGAATATCTATACTCCCATTAATTCCCAGGGAAGAAAATGCATTTGAATTTCTGGTGCCCCAAACATTTTCCCTACTTTTACTCTCAAGAACTCCGACTGCTTTTAAAAGACAGTGAAGGTCTGTCACTATAATTGCATCAAATAAGATATTCTCCTTTATGTGTACTCTTTCTCCCCAGTCAGGTAAGGAACTCTAACAGAGTCAAAGCTGAACAGAACATTACACTTGATTTTTTTATTATTTAACAAAGAAAAACATTTAGAATCAAAAGCTTCTCCAGCCACCATCGATCTTATCTTCTTCAAAGACAGATAAAACTACATTACAGAAGGTATGCAATGTATTCACATCAAGAAATTACTTTCGTGTACTACTGTTGAATCTCTTTCATCCCATTTCTCACATTAAGTACATTTAAAACAGTACCTCTTGGCATAAACTCAGTACTAGGTGACAACAGACACCTGTTCTACATGCAACATATGCAAAAAGATCACACTCAAAACAGCAAGAGCAGTGAAGTGGAAGACCAATGCACATAAACATCTTGGCGCCATGAGGCAAGGCTAGAACCTGTTCTGGTTCTGCTCTGCTTACCAGGGCAGAGCCACAAACTGCTTCTCCTCTCACCCTTAAAACATTTTTATATACTCTTCATATTTTCCACAAGGATCCAGAGCAATACCATACTTCTCTGTCTTTGTATTCTTAAATTAATAAAAGTTTATAGTTGTTTTGGCCTGATAGGAAATAAACGTTTCATTCCAATGCAAGTTAAAGAAAGCATTTTTAACACAGAAAATATCCCGAGGCAGCAATCCTCAGTGTTCTGTGTGCTAATAAAACACTACTCAAAAATTTTTATATAGACTTCCTTAAATTCACAATTTCAAATTGAATTCTGACCAGTACCTTAGTCCCTGAAATCATACCAGATCATCCAATGAGGATACTGCTGCCAAGATCAAAACTAGAATCATGCTTTATTTATTTATTGTTGAATTTCACACCTTTAACATTCAGACGTATTTGAACTGCACAGGATTGGTATCAATTGACTCAAAAAAGAAAGGGCCAACTGTAGGGAAATCAACTGCTGTTTCCAGGACATAGCTGGGTTTTTAAGGCCAGCCTAGCATTTTATAGAATAACACTGTTTCCAAATGCCCTGCATGCCCAAACTTGGAAAGCAAGCAAAGAAGCAAAGCACAGTTCCCATGGTCTGACTAACATGAACAGGCATCAATCTCTCACACCTTCTCTCCCTAAGGTTTTGAGCAAAACACATTCCAGAAGAAAAAACCTGAAAATTGGTTTTGGTGCCATTTAAGGAAAATATGCCCTTCTAGAGAATCCATCTACTATGAGTTCCACTATGTGGATATTTTATTCCTGTTCTTAATCCCACGGGGCAACACAAAAATTGTTCATGAGGATATAATGCCAGAAGTCAAAAGAAGAAAGTAAGAACTACCTGCAAAAAAACCCATATGTATGTTTGCTGATTCTCTTGTGGAAGGAAAAAAAATAGCAGAGGTGAAAGAAAGAAGAAGAAAAGAGAAGAAAAAGGGAAGGGTAGTACAGCAATATCCACAGGAACCAAACGTAAGCTGTTCTCAAATAAAAGAGATACCACGTTTAATGAAACACTCCTTCCAGCATGAGACAATGTTGCATTTATGCTTGGGTTTCTATTCACTGAGATATCAAACTCCTGTTCCATGATGAGATTCCAGAAAACTGTGTTACAGTCCCCAATATCAGCATATTTCCAGTTAAATGAGTAATACAAAATACTTTAAAAATGTTTACTCGTTTCTATGTTCTGGTAATTTGTGGAGATGGTAGTTATCTTCAAAAAAAAAGATAAGTAACCACCAGGAGATACTCATTATTTCCCTCAAAATGCCTAGAAATAGTTTATAATTTATTTCTTGGAAGAAGCTAAACTAATCACTTTGTACTTATCTATTATTTAAATAAGAAAGCAGTTTTGACACTCACACCATGTGGTTATCAAGTACAGAAAAAAACCAAAACCAAACAGCATTAAGCTTGCCTTACACTAATAAGAATCTTTAAACAGTAATTTCAAGAACATTTGACTATAAAAATATTGGAACAACAAATAAGAAAATTTAGGGTGTGTAAAATGACCACAAAATTTTACAATGCCTTTATATAAGTAATGAAATACCTGGTTGCAAGTAGTTTTGCAGCCTTCTTAAATATAAGATTCAGGAAATATTTAAACTCTTAATTCCTGTTTAGGACTATAGCTCCTTACTACAGTAAGATCCTGAGCTGAAAAACAAAGCAAGATCCTGAGCCCCAAGTAAAGGTCACAAGAAGAGCCTTGGGGTGCAAAAGGCTGAAGAACTGACATCCGCCTAAAAATATTCACCACTGCAGAAAGACTATGGCCTGAAAACCAGAAGCCATTAAAAGACAGGGGAGTGACTTGCAAACTGTGTACAGTCTGTCAGCAAGGTGTGTAGGCACCAGAACTTACGTGTACATACTGCAGTGCAAGCACAAAACACAGATGCCTTTGTCAGGCCAGTGAGGTGCCAAGCAGCCTCATGATTAGAGAATGGGGAGTCTTCAGCTAGTCCTGAGAAAGCAGAGCTCTGGCAAACACCAAAATCAACCCCATCTCCCAAAATCATTCTCTCATACCCAACCTAGAGTAAGAGAGGCAGCTTGTATAATATCCATGTAGCAGGAGCAGGGGTGGTGGAAGATGCTTTCTTAGACAGTTGCGCTACTGCCACAGACCAGACAGCATTTGAATGACGAAGGTCACATGCCATATGTAGTTCAACATTTAAAAACTGAAGAAGGGTCCTCAACTCATGAACTTGCTGTAAAATGATAAAATGGTATTCAAGTCTTTTGAAAAATTCAATATACCTGCAGCTCAACCACCAAGAGGGACTGTAGAACAGAAAACAGGCTTGAAGGTGGCAGAGGCAAGAAACAAATTGAATACATTATCCAAATTCTGCAAAGGAAAAATTACTTCAGTTTCAAGCATTAGACATTGTTAATAGTCTCTCATTGTGTGAGCATATGCATGGATTATCACTTGAAAATCAAAACCAATGACATTAGACATGTAATGTTCTCTTAAAACTCAGTAGACAGTTCCATTTCTAAAAGAAAGAGATAATTAAAAATGAGACAATCTTAGAAACCTCTTTGATGATACTGCATTATGCTTTCCAAGTAGGTGTTCAGTCAATAACCTCTAAATGGAAAAGAAAACCTAAGTGAAATTATGTCCACTTCTGCATTTTTCAGGACTCTCAGTTATTCTTCATTTAATCTTCACTGATTGATTTGTTTGAAGTGCACTTTACATGCATGATGAATCAGGTTTATTCTCTTATTAAAAAACCCACATGCTTTCTTTGCCTTTTCTTCATATGTAACCATCTCTATTCTGCTGTTTTCATTACTAACAAAGCTGTTGGTTGAGAAAAAAAACAAAACCCAGCTCTCTGCACTCATGACCTCCCCTATGTTTGGCACATCGTTGTTTTCCGGACTTGGAACCAAGCCAAACTTCTGTTTTCACTATTTTGAAATAATAATGAAAAATAATAAAAATATTTTAGGATTCTCCAAACAAAGAACTTTCAGAAGCCATGTATCCTACACTTTTCATCTGCATTTCCATGCATTTCATCTCCATTTTTATAACCACGTTGGGAAAAAAATGTCCTCTGTTAAAATCTAGGGTGCTTTTTTATGCTTTTTAATGCTTAAGGTGCATGTTGACATACTTTATCCCATTTAGGAATGATTTCACAGAAATGAATATAGGGTTGAGTATCTAAAATTCTGAATGGATTGCTCAATGCCAGGATATAAATGCTTCTCTGAAGGCTTAGAAGCATATACTTCAATTTGTTAAGGATTTTGCTAACATAAAGCATCTAAATGTTTAGAATTCAGTAAGAACCGAGAAGGATTTTGAGGATATAAACATTCATTTTAGGGGATTTCTGTAGATGACAGCACAAATCTTTTGTAGTTCAAGTCAAATAAAGAATACATGCAGTAAAGATATGAAAGGATAAACAATCAGGTGACAAACACAGATCTGAGTCAGTTAATGCTCATCAAGCAGTATGACAAAAGATCTGACAAGCTTTGCAATACTGACCATCTCAATGACATTACTGAAATTTGAGTTCTAAGCCAGATAGGGGATATTTCAAGATATTAAGTGAATTAATTCACCTATAGACTGCAGGTCTGAACTGGAAATATTATGTCTTATTAAAAATGCTTCACATTGTAAAACAAACTGAGCTTTACTAAGATACATGAAGTATCAGCCAATGACATAGTGAAATGAAGGCTGAAATGAGGTGGACTACTTAAGAAATCAGCTGGGTATGCCTTCCTAAAAACACCTCTTTTCTTGAATACAATGGGGTATAAATACTTAGTTTTTCCTTTATATATACATTAGGACACAAACAAAGATTTGCTAGAGGAACTGAGATTCTAAGCTTGAGTTAGGTTAAGGTTGCCCAAAGAGGTTGTGAAATCTCCATTCACAGAGTCAGAAGCTGTCTGGACCCCTCTGTGTCCTGTACAACTGGCTCTAGGTGGCCGTGCCTGACAAAGGGCTGGAACAAGATGAACTTCAGTGGTCCCTTCCAACGTCAACCATTCTGTGATTCTGTATTTCCAGGGAAAAAATTGACTATTCCTTAGCTTCCCACAGTAGACTTATTGGCAAGGGGATCCTAAATGCCATGGCCACACTTCTGAACCTGTTTTTGTCGTATACATTTATTTTTCTGCAAAACTACCATTGTTACCCAGAGAAAAGAAATTAATCTATACTATATTATGAACTCACTTGCTTTTATGAACCTTATTGCCAATAATCACCATTCATCTTATAAGGAACTTGATCTATACAGGCAGTTAATAAAATAATAAGAAACATTTCCTCTTGCTGGGACAACTGGGTTGGTTTTGCCTCTGAATGGGTTCCTGACACAGAAATCTGGAAAGAAAAGGATGCTTCTTGGGTCCCTTTACCCTAAGTGTGTGCTTAGAACAGCTGTAGCAGTGCCATCGGATAAGACAGAAAGCATCTGCTTTCTAAAGGAGAAAGTTTCCACAACCAAAACAGACCCGTTATCCATGGAAGGCGCAGTACTCTGAGATTTCAATGAATCATTACACTCCAGCTGGTGCTTTCTCCAGATTGCAAATTAACTTATTTAATTATCCTGAAAAGGCCTCAGCTTTCATAAAGTTCCCCATTGTGTCACTACAATTATGGAGAACAGATTTATCTCATCATCGTATTGTAAGAGCCATATTCCTATAAATCTGTACTAAACACAATTTAACTAAATTTTTGCCATCTCACAGATCTGTTCTCAATTCTCTGCTCTCCTCATAAAAAATAAAATACTTTTTAGGTTGTGAGACATTCCTTGCAATGCTGCCTACTTGCATTATTTCCACTGGTAGAAGCACAGGAGTACATTAGTACACTTTAGATGTCAAATGATAGTTCATTTTTAAAGTACTGTCTGTCTGACACCATTATGCCTTTCAGAAAAAAATGTTGAGATGACACACTGGGTTGCCCTTACAGATCTGTATGGAGATAAGGATACCCCTTTTTTGTCAGAGGGGGAGGGGAAGGGCAGATGTAGGGATGAATAATGTCTTTATGCAGAAACATCACATCCCTAAGCACCACACAAAAATAATCAGAACTGTTTTCCATGACAACATCAAACTAAGTGTTGACTGCTGCCCAATGGAGAATCCTTTCACCTTGGAAAAAGGAAGGCATACAAAGAAAGAAGTCAAAGGTACCCTTCAGAGACTGACAATTCCTCTGCAACTGTCGTGCCTTTGCATTTCTTGCTTCCTGCCAAATACCAGGGGAGAAAAAGTGATGACAGGACACAGGAATCTGTAAGAGCAGCTCATTCAAACATACTGACTTGAAGAAATAGCTTTTATGTGAACATACCATGGTAACTTGGTAATTCCAGTCTATAGTTCTCTACCTTACTGCCACGCCATAGGAACTAAAATTGTTGCTAAGTGCTCCTCACAGCAGATGTAAACATTTCACACTATTTAATTTACTTTCTGAAGAGGGAAATAATTTCTCCTAACAGATTAATGTGTTATTATTATTCAGCCAGATTTAGACTGCTGCTATCTCCACTAACAAGGAACAGTCCTTTATGAAGCTGCAGATAACATATTCACTAAGGAATCTGCATGTTTTGGTCTGACCTTTCTGAATTCATCTGATTGGTTTCTCCTTGAAAATGTGCTTAAACAAAATGTATCATCAATTATATTCTCTTGCTACTCCTTTTAATGTAAGGAGGCAGAGGAAACATCACAAGTTACATTAAGTCATGATGGAGAGTTTTGCCCTTTCAGAAATTTGAAAACAAATTAGTCAGAAAAGATTTTTGACTGGCCATCACTTTTCCTGCTACCATCAAAGCAGAACTTATCTGATCCTGTCTTTGCCTACCAAGGAAATGCTGGGGCTTTAAGATGAGCACCCAGAGTTTCCACCTCTCTCTATTTAGCAAGATATACCCAAGCCATGACACACAGGGAAGCAGAAAAGGAAGGCAAGGCTGAATTCTATGGCCAAAACAAGGCTGATGGTACATTGGAGTTGGGTATTGTTTATAATCAGTTCATATAATACTTCAGTTGTTGAGTGGGCTGGTTCCAGTTCTATATGCTTCTACTTTCACAAGAAGTCTGAGCTTCCAGTAAAAGGAGACTGAAGTGTGTTCATTGATACTAATCTGTAAAGGAAGTTGCTCCCTTTTTCCACGTGTACAACTAAATGCCTCAAGAAACACACCAAGTTGAGGAATGAAGCATGAGATACAATTTTTTTTTTCCCTGGCTCTTATTCCCAAAAGAGATACAAGTTGCTTCTTTGACACAGGAAATAGAATATCCTGCAAGGTCAAACACAGCCTCAGGATACAGTTAAATATCAGACATTCACATTAATCACATTCTGACTCAGAGTTCAAAGTTTCCCTAAACACACAGACACACTACAGTAAGGTGGATTGTCAGCCACACACTACTGTGGAGGCTGAGAACAGGAGGGGACTTTAGGGCATGGCAGATAAAGTTCTACTGTAAATTATCTATAAAAAGAAGACTAAACTAATTCTAAAAAGGGACAGGGTGGAGAGAATCTGATTTTTATTTTAATTAGAGGAGCAAGCCGTTCAGTAAATGTCTACCCACTGCATAAGAAGGGAATAACACGAACCAAGACTGAAGGTGAAGCTAAGGAAGGGAGAACAGACACTTGATACAGGTTTTGCTAAACATACCCTGGATAATTGATTTGGAACCCTTCAAGAGCATCAGCTGAAACCAACCAAGGCAATAAACACCTATCCTTTAAATTGTCATTCTTAAAATACATGCTTGGCAAAAAAAAGTGTAGAATACTGCATTTATGCCTTCTTAAGTTGGAGTAACAGCTGCAGGCTTTTCAGAGCTCTTTAAAAGAGCCTGCCAAGAAACAATATGACCATTGATTTTATGAGCTTATAACAGTGAAGGAATTTGTCTTAGAGGACAGGTGCTTCAATCCATGAATCTATCAATTCGTCAATGCTTTGTACGACCCTTTATCTTTTCATGTAGATCCCAAAGCAAAGTGACAACAGAAGGCTCAAATACTTTATATCCTTATTCTTGGAATAACACCAAGAAGTTTCTATCCTCCTTACTGTGAAATTTTAATCTGAATAAAAGAAAGGCAGGAAACTCTGATTTAATATTAAATTTGACTTTTTTTCTACTCATGGGCCTAGTTGTCAGGACAATACTGTCAAGGTGAAAAATAATGAATAGATAATTACAAAAAGATTTGCTTCTCCTCAGATGATGATGATGATTGATATACAGCCAAAAGCACCACCAAGGAATAGAGTCCTTGTATTCAGAAAGGCAACTGAACAGTAAGTCAAATAAAGAATTTGCAGACACAGCACAGTCATTGAATATACACCACAGCAATTTTATAAACACATTAAACTGTAACAACTCACACCACCGAACAGTTTACCTGCAGCAAAGCATGCTCCTCCCCCTAAGTTAGGCACCTCTAACTTTTTAAGGGTCTCTGAGGACTAAGAACTATTCCGGTGGGACAAAAATAATTTAGACAACATATCTTTAAAACAAATGCATTCTTTGTTCTCTCTCCTTCATGTGTTTGCGCATCCATCCTGTGTACAGCTTTATGTGCAGAGGGAAAGCAGATATCACAGCTTCAAAGAGCTCACAAATTTCTCACATCAGGGAAATAAAACTCTGTGGGCAGTCTCTAATCGTTCCTGAAACCTCTGAAAAGACCTACTATTATTATTACAAACAGCAGGTGGGAGAGGAAAGCTCTCACACTCAGAATGCAGAGCAGGGAAGATACAGCTGCAAAGTGAACCTTGGCTGAAGGACTCAGACTCTTCAATTCTCAAGGGGAACCAGCAGAAACAAATGCAGTATGTTATCCTTACTGCACGAGATTTTCTGTTGGTGGATTTTGTGAAACCCAGGTATTCTTGTATTTATAGAGTTGTTAAACAAAACACAAGAAAGCCACATAAAAGCTGAGGGGTTGAAACTGTTTTAATAGGCTGCATTATTATAAGCAGAACACCAACTCCAAAAATGAGGCTGGAGAAATGAATAGAGGAGGAAAAGGACCAATGATATCTGTGGATTATTTGGTACTCAGAACAAGCCTAGCTATCCTCATCCCTAAACAGTATGCTTCTGGTGTGATATTAGGTGGTAGACTCGGGCTACACATACCATCAACAAAAAAACTATACAAATGGCTTGATGGATCCACAGTAGCTTTCAAGTGAACAGGATGAAACAGCACTTACACCATTTTTTTTCTCAACTTAGATTCAGGCTCCCGGTGCTTCCATATCTCAGCAGTAACCACCCTCTAGCTTCTAATCTCCATGAGCTTGAAAAAAATCTCAAAACTGGCACAACACACAAGAAAGGGTTTTTTTTTTCCCCTACAGCAGAAGATGCAACCTACCTGGTTGTTGCCAGGTGGGGGTCAGTCTCTTCTCCCAGGCAATCAGCAGTAGGACAAGAGGGCACGGGCTTAAGCTCTGCCAGGGGAGTTTAGGTTGGATATTAGAAAGAAGTTCTTTAGAGAGAGAGTGATCAGGCATTGGAATGGGCTGCCCAGAGAGGTGGTGGATTCACCGTCCCTGGAGGTTCTTAAGATGAGGCTGGATTAAGGGTTGGACCTGATGATCTTGGAGGTCTCTTCCAACCCAGTTAATTCTATGATTCTATGACTCTAAGATGTCAGTGGTGTAGTGGCCCCTATTTCAGGAAGGCTTTGCTCCGACGACCATCTGTTAACCACAGATGTTCTACTACTAATATACATCACCAACTTGGTCACTGGAGGAGTGCACAGATCTCACCAACAGATATCCCATCCGGTATCAGTAACAATCTTTCTTTACTCAAAAAGCAAGAGACCAGGCTGTTGTCTCCAATGTCATTGTAATCATGAATGCCCACTAAGCAGTTACATCTGATGACGAACATACTCTTTCCAAAATAACACACGTCTCAAATCCATTATCAAAAGAGATCACATGCCATACCAAAATTAAAGGAGAAAAAACCCCAAAGAGTTAAAAGAACAAAATATCATTAAAAAAAAGGCCATCTCAAAGTTACACTCCAAGAATCTGAAAGTGTCCTTTTAATGCTAAGGAAAACCTGCATGAAGAAATCTACTCAGTTCAGATTTTCCATACATTTTTGTGCTATTACACTCAAGCAGTTAAGAGAACCTAAAGGTGAAGACTATGCCCTACTTTTCTCGGACAGTGTGTGATACAGCTGGGGTTGATGTGAACTCCCACAGATATTTCATATGTCAAGAGGTTTTCTGTCTAACAGGTTTATAAACACTGTAGTCATAAAAATAAACAAACATTTCAAGGAAAAAGCAGCTACACACTAATCCTTCAAATCAGTAGGGTGCTGGTTTTGAACCCTGGAGAAATGAAGAAATATAGAAGGATTATGGATACCAGATACTCATCTCTACTATTTATGAGTCCATTAGCTAAAAATAGACTGCAATTAAAGTTTGGCTTCACTAAAAAACAAGACTTGGTCAGATATGTTTCAACAGATTGCCGAGACCCTAAAAAATTAAAAAAGCTATCCATGAAGAGCAGCTTACTTAAGCGATTTGGGAATCATAGCACCTTTTCTAAGCTAGTCAGACTACTGCTAGCAGAATGCAGAGGGACTGACTTTTCTAGACAACTCTCCACATCCATATTAGTGAATATTGCAAGGGGTCGAGTGAACCATAAACTGCAGAGTAAGCATGTACAGGTAAAGCAGAAAGCGCAGAAAATTTAGTGCAGCTGTAGACATCTAAAATTAGAAAAGATTTAACACATTTTAGGTATGTGAACTAACTTCACTGTGACTAGGGCAATGAAAATTAACCATCTTTTCAAGCAGTGTTATCTGCCAGGGATGGTTGCTTTTCTCTTCCCTTCTCACAATTAAATTGTAAAGAATCTTTCAAAAGCAAGACTTAGAACACAGAAGTTGCAGATGAATTGGTTTTATTTGCTATGTTTTGCTAATTGATTAGTGTTTACTATGTTCTGCTTAATCCACAATTAGAATATCCTCATCAGACATTAGATGTTAATAAATCTCTCCTGATCATATGCATCATATGCAACCAGTTTTTCCCAACATAAGATACCTGTTACAAACTGCATCTTGAAAGTTACCTTTACTCTTAGATTTCATGTTTGGAACAGGTTGCAGAGAACTGACACACAAACAATACCTAAGTATGAACAGTCATTAAATCACTTCTCTAGAGAAAAAAGCCTATTATAAAAATTAAATTAATAACCATTAGAGCTGCTAGCTAAAGTCTAATAATGCATCCCCCCATCAGTCAAAGTTAGAAACTAGAAATCTCACAAGGCAATAAAGAAGCCACCGTTTCAGCACAAAAGCAGTGTGGTAAAGCCTCATCAAGCTTTCTATGAGGGAAACTTCTAAAAATCTCAAGTCATAAATCAACTATACATCTTGATTTTAGAGATCCCCTCAACAGCAAAATGTCTCTCTCTTTCAGCCCAGAGCATTTTGACCTCCATCTCCCAGAGAAATATCTTCCCAGAACCTGGAGACGTTCTCCACTGCCTGATTTCCAAGCTCACTCTGTGCCATTGATCTCTCAGAGGAAGCATGACTCACTTCACATGTACAAGTCAGAGAAACAGTGCTGTTTGAACCCATCTGTTTTATTTTTCTTTTTTTTTTATCTTCTTTAACTAACAGTCTTCTTCCTGAGTCCTACAATATCAGACGCACAATATTTTATCATATGCCATAAAAAAACCCATTCACAGTATCCACTGTCTCAATGCACTAACAGAATCAGCAGACATCCAGTCTTTTGCCTAACCTTCCTGTTATACATGTCAGGGATTAGCTCTTCCAACACATTAGACTTAAATTCAGAATTTAAACATCTGTAAAGTCATTAAAAAATATGCACTATGTCTTTAAGACATGTTCCAAATATAAATAGGGTACATCAATATTCTTACAAACTAGTATCTCCAAGGTAATAGAGTAACATTTTGTATTGACATTTTTTGCTGCAATTATTCTGTATAATACATATTGATTCTGAAGGTTAAATATGTAAATTCTGCTTAAGAACCAAATTCTCAAGCACAATCCCATTACAAATTAATTAAGTGTTCCACTACTTCAGAGCTTTGGGAAAAACAGAAAGCTGTACACTGAAGACTCTCATATCTGGTAAAAGAAATGCTACAGGCAGCATGAATGTTGTTTGGTTCCCTGCTACTGAAACATAGTCAGAAATTATTTGAGAAACTTACTATTTTCCAAGCGGAATCTCGGACAGATCCGGTTCAAAAGAAGTTCTTGTCGTAATCGAAGAACTTCAGCTTCCAGCACTTCAACTTTCCACTTCCATCCAAAATCTTGTTCAGATACAGTTTTGGCAAGGTGCTCAGTGTATTCTTTGGAACTCTTCCCTGGTGGTTTTGAGTGGATAATTGCAAAAGCCAATGCTAGTTTTGATATTTTCAAATACCAAATTTGATTTTCTCTTCCATCTTTGATTTCTACTGCATTTGAAAAATAGAAAACAAAAACATTACTTCACTATGATTCCATTAAGGAAATCATGCACGGCATTTTCTTGACTTTGAAAACTATTCAATAGTGAGGTCAATTCTTCTATTTCTAATGCATTCCTAAATCATCAAGGAAAAGAGCAGAAATATAAGCATCTGTGCACAATGTGAGAATAAAACATACATGAGCTGCATTCCAGCTATAAAAATAAAATTCAGGTAGCGTCTGAGAATAATTGTGGAAATATAAAGCACTTCAAATAGGCTTATTCTAGCAAAATTTTAAATTCAAATGTTATCTCCCCTAAAACAAAGATGAAGACACTAAAAATACATACCTCAAAAAAAGTCTTTGACACCCCCTCCGCCTCACCAAAAAAAATCCTAAGCCCATGACTAAAGAAATCATAGGGGGGGTTATTTATACTTAAACACAATACATATAATTTTTTATCATAAGTTCACAGTGCTCAAAAGATAAGACTTTGAGGTTGTCTCTGGTTTTGGACACTGGTGCTGCTGCCCATGGAAGTTCTAAGTCTATATTAAGACTCAAGCCTGCAGAAAGGTCTGTGTAGACAGCTGCAAGGTGATCAAGTGGCTAGTAAGATAAGTGAAGAAGATAGTTTCATCAGCTCTGGTACAAATAATGAGGATGGGGCAAAAGGCACTTTAGGAGTCAGAAAAAGAAAATATTTAACTAGATGATTATGTCATGGGCAACAGCACAGGACTTAGGAACAGAAAAGGAAAAAAGTAAATTAAAAATAACTACAAACAACCAGCCTGTCTAATTATCAGTTACTTGTTTTTTCCTAATTCCACATCATTTTAATTCAGTTGTTTAATGCATTTTTTTCTTGAAAAAATATTCCTCCCACCATCATCATCATAAAAATCACTTCCTACACTTCTGTCCTGGTCTTGACATCTAAAAATTTGTCAAAATGCTAATTTTTTTCTTGTTATCCAACAAAACTGCATGCTTAGCACTATAACGTTATGTTTAGTAGCTCTGAAATAGTCACAGTACAGGTTTGAATAAGGTATTTTAGGTCCTCCTTTCACCAGATCATCTGCTATCACTAAGCTGATTTCTTCCTTTGGTTCTCCTCAACTTTGGATAGTAAGTCATAAATCATCATATATTCATTTATCCCTCAGGGGCACTTACAGAAAGCGCTGCCTTTTAAATATTTCTTTCACCTTCCAAATACTTCTGAAATGCTCAAACAATTCCTGCGCATCCCTTGCACACCCTCCATTCAGACACAGCCGTCAGTTAACACTTTTAATTATCAGAGCACAAAAGGACAAGACTGCAAAAATTCCTTGGGATCTATTTACCTACAACTACATTTTAAGCTACTGTTCTCCACTTGAAACACCCCATTCCTGACCTGAGACAGAGCAAAAACACCTAATCTAAGACACCACTGCATTTTTTAATCTAATTAAAGAGTAAGCTCTTAGAAACTGAACTATACTACTTAAAGCAGTTATACATTAAATGGTACTTTTTGCAAAATTTCTTACAAAAAATTTATTTCACAAAACTTTTCAGTTCATATCTAAGAATTCCAGGGAAAAGCAGAATTCTCTTATCCTCAAAGGCACCCCTGTGGGACAACTAAGTGGTGTAAGACTCTTGTTTGCCTTACACATCAAAGGACATGTGTATAAATACAGAACCATGCAATTAATTGAACTGCCTTCAAAGCTGTGAATAAAATGGAATACATGGAACCACACTGAAAGAAGAATAAATAGTAACAGTAAGGTATTCAAAATATTTGGCTTTGAACTGAAAGGTGCTTCCCAAATTATCTCATTTTCTTAATAGAAGCTGCACCCAGATACTACTCAGTGTCTGGCAAGTTCCATTCTTATAAAGTTCCTGTGCAGAGCAGAGCCATAAATTAGGGCAGGCAGAAAGATGTCTTACAAAGGGCTTTCACTGGTGGTTTAACATTTTGGTATCTCCAGAGACTATTTTGCAAAAGCTTGCTGATTCATTCTTCCTTTTAAGGACAAATAAAGATTTACTTTCTGCTTCAAAACATGCTTTGTCAGTGTTGGCATTCTCCTTTAAATTACATTCAGGGAAGTTGCAAAAGGACCAACATTCCAGTATGGGACGGGGAATGGTATTTAATTTCAGCATGTCATGAGTGCCCAGGCACCTTTTTTCGTCAAAGTCACCACCAATAGCTTCTTATCCATGGTACTCAGCTTTTTTTCTACTTACATATTATTACAAAAAAAAAAACAAACACCAAAACAAAACCAAACACCACCAACAACAAAAAAAACCAAAACCACAAAACAAACAAACAAACAAACAAAAAAACCAAAAAACCCAAACAAACAAACCAACAAAAGCAGGGCAAAGTAGCTGTCTGGCCACTGATATATTACCACCACGCTACAAGTGAAAAGTATTAAGTACTGCTTTGGTAGCATTTTTTCACCACTTATTGCCAAAATAGAGAGAGGTATTTTTTTTACTTTGTTTAAAAAATGGACTACAGTGTTTCAAGCACAAAAAAATCTTAGTGCACAAGGTAATAACATAATACAGACAAACAAATTGATATTTCATCCACAACATTCTAAAATACCATATTCTAAAGGAGATGTATCCCTAATAAACCACATATACCAACCATGGTTTCTTACCACCTAATTTTGCTTTAAATCACAATCCTTAAAATTTCAAATAGCACTCCACCTTAACACTTATGACATACATTTAGTTAATAACTAGTTAATAAATATTAGTTACTAAATTTAGTTAATAATTAGTTTGGATTTTCAGGGACGTCGTTTCCTCTAACATCTTATACAGACTCCTACAGTAGTAGGAATGTGTTACACTGAATGATTTTAAGGAGATCTTCTTACTCTGGAGAAAAAGAATCCCTACTTTTCTAGAATAACTACCTGTAAAGATGCTGTTAAAAAAAAAAAAAAAAAGCAGGACAGATCACAAAGCTGGTTCTCCTTGGAAACAAGACAAAATCAAAGCAGTGTTTGGAGAAGTTATTCTTTTGGAATTTTAAAATCTCTTGTCTAAAACCAGATAATTAATGAAAAATAGCAATATTCCCACATATATTTCCAGAAATAGTAGATTTCTCAAAGATTTTATGGAGAACATACAGCTCTCTAACCTCCTTTCTGTTACTGTCACTATCACCATCTCTCTTCTCTTTGCTGCTTTTATGATCATGAAAAGAGAAGCCTGTTTAATGAAAAGCAGGAGTTCTATGGGTTGATTCAGGTTTTTCACTGTTCCCTAAAAGGACAACTGCTCTCTCAGAAACCACTGTAAAAGTCCTCTAGAAAATAACACACCGGATGATGCTGTTAGAAATACAGGGATCCTGGCCAACCATGCATTAGCAAAAATTGCACAGCAATCTGTTGCTTTCAGGAAGTGCTGCACCACCAAATGTAAATACATTCCACTAAAAGCATATTGGCAGCTACAGAGTTTTATCAATAATATTTTTGCTCCTATCAACATAGAAATTACACCAGTGCTTAGGTAGAAAAAAAGTTTTAGACCAAACTTTCCTTGACTGGGAATAGCATCAAGCTAAGAGCAGAAAGAAGTCACTAGTCTAGTCCTATTTTAATGCCAAAATATGTATGACAGGAATGGAAAGGATCAAGAATTATCCTCCAAAACATACCTGATACCGAGTGTTACTCAGTGAGAATAACTACTTACACACAAAGCTCTATTTGTGTGTAGGAGAGTGTTAAGGAGAGAAACATTAACCCCTTGCAAACTCTGCCAGAAGCAGGGCACAGCACAGATACCATCTGGTGAGAGGTTCCCTGTGCAACCCCCCCAAACTGATACTGGAAGTGCCCTCAGAGAACCCAATGGGTTGACATCACTGTCAAACATGACTGGGTCTCCAGATTTCCAACACAAGAAAGAGAGACCTCCCTGTCTCCAGCCTTCTAACCCTCTTGCAGGACCCACAGCCCTGCTGAGATCCTCGCCATGGCAGGCTGCTGAGCAATTATTCACCTGTAGAAATAATTAGAAAATAAGCCATGAACTGTCCTGTACAGCTCTGTGTTACATAACCAAGGGGAACTGTGATGTAAGACCTTCGACATACAGAGCCAACAAGATAGCTTTCTGGTCTGAAACATGGGAAGAGGAAGTAAATCCCACTAATTAGAAAAAAAAAGCCCACCCCCCTATTTTCAGATGGTCATGTTTTTGGTTTGTTTTCTTCTCAGTCTGAATTTATATTTAGTCTATATTTAACTTATATTTAGTCTATATTTAACTCCATTCCAAAGGAGAAAGGTTTCACACTATTGTTAAAAAAAAAAAAAAATAAAGAATTCAAATCAGTCATGATCAAAAAAAAAAAAAAAAGAAAACATTCATCAAAGCCACGAAACTTGTATCCAAGTTTCAGCCATTCATCAGAGTAATTTTAACAACTTATAACATCTCCTATTTCCAAAAATAGGACCTGCACCCCCACAAGAGGACTGCAACTTGCTAGTTAGTGGCCTCCAGTTTCATACCAATGACTTCTTGTCAAAGTCTGGAAGCTGAGGTCAAACACATGACATCTTCAAAATCAAGGACAATTCCCTGAGCCCACTGCTGGCAAAAAGGCATCCACTCCTCCCCTAGCACTCTCCACTCTCTCAGCTGTCAGAAGATAATTTTCTGCCTCTTACTTCAATGTTTCTCTTTTTTTTTTTCCCTCCACAGTTAACTACACACAACTGAACGACCCAGCCCTTGAGTGCACATTTGTTGTTGGATTTTTTTTTTACCCCATGCCAGAATGCACTACAGTCGACAACACGCTGACAGGGATAACAATAATTTTCTCTCTTTAACTAAAGTGCAGGGATGACCGATGACCCCTTCATTTTATTTTACATTAACACATGTAAACTAGAGCAACTGGTCTCCCAAAAAGGATTAACCTAGAAAAAGGTGCAATTGAGTTTGCAGTCAGATCAAAATGTACTGCTTCCTGCAGAAAAACCCCAGTGATCTTGGGATGAGCCTCCCCCAGCTCCTGGGCCCATGTCCACTCGAGTTCCTCAGCCAGTTCTGGCTTTCTCTACCATGAGGAACCACAATATGTGCTGCACCAAGACATCAAAGGATGAGCTACTCAGTTTGCACAGGTGAATCCTCAGCTCCAGAGCTTTTAAGAAGTCTTTCACAGGTCTTTATGGGTAAGGGAGGTGAAGTTTAGATAATTTACCTTTCTGAGTGGTACACAGAGTTTTCTGACTGATGTTGGAAACAGGCAAGTCACAGAGAAATGGGGAGAGATGGCTAAATTATGCTGTGATTTAAAATTACAAGGTACCTCAACATAAAACCAAAACCTAAACTTGTTTGAAAAAATTAAACATTGGAGTAATACTCCTTAATGTCAAAGAAAGCAGACCTTAGGCATGATTTCTGAGTTTGCCCATTAAATTCACAGCTAATAATGGAAGAAACTGCTGCAAATGTTATTGACAAAACCTTATTGCTTACAACAGGACACTTACTTGTTACACAGATCACTATAATCTGAATTTAAAAAATAATTTAAAAAATTAATAGTATAAGACATGAAATGGACTGTAACTCATTTAACTTCCAGGCTATTCAAGGGCTCAGTTTTCTTCACATTTGAAATTTTTATTTGAAAATAAGAGGATTTGTCAGGACAGAAACAAATTGCCATTCATCACTGCTACACAGATTAAAAAATCTTTAGACAGTTCTAAATATATATTAAAAAAATCTTTTTCCTTCTAAATTTAAGCATATGGTCTGTCCTTAAAGGTACAAACATAAAAGGAAAAATTGATTTGTTGCTATGATTTTTCTTTAACTAGTCTGTCAATTACACAGTTCACATAAAGGTGAAAATATTACCCACATTCTGCTTTATACAAGAGAAACCAAGATATTGACTCACTGTGATGGAGCACAAAACCCTGCAAGTGCTCTAGTGGAATTGGGCTGAGCTGCAGACACATAAGACCATAACATTAAGCAACAATAAAATAAACTTGATTTAATTGGTATGTCTGGCATAATACTGTCATCCACGTATATAATAAACAATGATAATGGGACAGTTGCATAATCAAGATGAACCAAAGTATGCCTTGTGTTCCAATTAAGCAGCTTTTATTGTAAAAATGTATATTAAACCCCAGCTGTGGTTTAATATACACAGTGTCAATTTTAAACAACCTATTCTCATAATACACAAAGTTATGTAATGTGGACATACTCACTGAGCAAAGAACTTGCTTTTCCCAAAACAAGCCTAAACAACAACTCCAGCATATTTTTTAATGGCTAAAAATGCTGAAATAATATTGAAAATAATAAATACTTCAAATAATTTATGTCAAAAGCATGAGAAAATTTGATTTAAATGTAGCATGATTTTTTCTTCAAACTATTTAACTTCTAAATAATTTTAGTTTCTAAAAGTTTTACAAATTCTCCAAAAATAAATAATATGAATGAGTTGAAAAAATATTTTAGAGCTTATTAACATTCCCCAATTATAACCATTTCTGGGAATTTAAGACCATAAACAAGCATAATCCCTCAGGATTTCAGTAACATTTTAGTGGTAGGATTCATCTCCTCTTAACTCTTAACAGGAATCTACAATTTAGAAGGCTACAGCTGCCTAGACTTCCTTTATTATCAATGGGCAGAAACAGAGATTTCGAATGTTAAAAACAAGCCAAGTGATTTGTACCTCTACTCTGTGTGAAGTTAAGTTGTGACCCAGAACCATTTGTTTCCCTTCACAAACTACACAGTGTCAGATGACTAGATCAGATGCACATATGTACCATGGACAGCCAACTTCAGTGAGATGAGCTGCTGCACCACAGGCAGCTAAAGCTAAGACCTTCAAAAACCTATTTAAGTGCCTAACTAACAGGAGAGATTCTGCAAGGCTGAAACCAGCACCTTTTAAAAGAAGTTTGTAATTCTAGATCTTCTGAATATCTCTGAAAAAAAAAGCTTTCTGGAAGAAAACCCAAAAATCGTGGGAAAAGGTTTGAAAGAATAAATTTGTGAATATATAAAATTTTTAATGCACAAACAAAATAGCAGAGGAGCAACATAAAACACGAGGAACATCAAGTATGCCCAGAATTATATGAGCATAAAACAATCAGTTCAGCCCCTCAAAGTTTCTGTGCATCATTCTTCAATGAGATTATTTGAGAACACTAATATNAACCCAAAAATTGTGGGAAAAGGTTTGAAAGAATAAATTTGTGAATATATAAAATTTTTAATGCACAAACAAAATAGCAGACAGGAGCAACATAAAACACGAGGAACATCAAGTATGCCCAGAATTATATGAGAATAAAACAATCAGTTCAGCACCTCAAAGTTTCTGTGCATCATTCTTCAATGAGATTATTTGAGAACACTAATATAAGCCTGAGTTTTTTGGAAGTTTAAAATTGTATATATGTTCTCCCTAGACGCTGAGTTCTTCCTTTTGCACCCTTTTTTCTCCTCCAACAGGCTTTTTTTATGTCACTTACAACAACATCTAATTAATCTGGCACACACTGCCATTACCAGGTTTCTCTTTACTATTTTGACTACCAAGGAGATGAAAGTCTTTCCATAAAAGGCAATTTATTCTATAAAACCTGCTGTTCAGAAATTAAAGTATAACTCAGTGGTATAAATTTATCTATTCTTATGTCAGCACAGATTTCTTCCTCTACCAAAACAAAATTGTGATCACTTAATCAGCTGGGTGTAAATCCATTCCGTTTGGGAACTGAGGATATACGTTTCATAACAGCTTTATGAGACAGACCATGAAATTCAGACCCTTACTCTTTTAAAAATTTCATATATGCTAAATTTACAGATGGCATTTTGGACTGTGAAAAACAATCACAGCCTTTATATACTGCCAAGTTACAATAAGAAAGCAGCCATATTTCCCCAAGATCTGCTTATTACAAAGACTGCCTTAGTTTTTCAATGTAGAATTTCAAAGCAGATTTAAAAAAAATACAATTATCAAGAGGGGCCCATGTCCACTTGAGTTCCTCAGCCAGTTCTGGGTTTCTCTACCATGAGGAACCACAATATGTGCTGCACCAAGACATCAAAGGATGAGCTACTCAGTTTGCACAGGTTATCAAGAGTTTGGAGGATTATCAAGAGTTTGGAGGATTATACAGAGGCTAGTGACCAAAATATCACCATAATTTTCTTTTCAGTTTCACATTTTCAGCCTTTACCTGAACAGGTGGTTTCCCTAAGTTTTTAAAAGACCAGTATCTTTCAGTGAACAAGTTTAATTCCAGAAAGCATCCATTGTACTTAGAAAACCTTGTTCTTGGGTTTTTGACAGAAATTTAATATTGGCAGAATGAAAGATGAGATTGTTCAAAAGAATGCTTGTAATAGAAGACAAGGAACAGATTGTAGGAATCTAGCACTCTAAAAAGCACACAGTATGTAATAAAGAATGAAGCCTTATATATACTACAGATACTAACATACCTATAATCACATTTAGATATGTAGTGCCTAAATAAGAATTTATGAAGCACTAGAGATTGTAAAAGACAGTGAACCACTGAAGGCACTTGCCCAGCATTTGTAGCCAAGTCCATAGACAAGTACTTTTTACACTTTAATTCAGCTCAATTAATAGTCTATTCAAATTGAAAAAACGTCTGAGTCACGAAGAAGATCAGAGGGCTGGAGCAACTCTCTCAGGCTGAAAGAGTTGGGGTTGTTCAGCCTGGAGAAGAGAAGGCTTCAGGGAGACCTTATAGCAACCTTCCAGTACCTCAAGGGGGCCTACAGAAAAACTGGAGAGGGACTTTTTACAAGGGTATGTAGTGATAGGAAAAGGGGGAATGGCTTTAAACTGAGAGTAGATTTATATTAGTTATTAGGAAGTCATTAGGAAGTCTTTACTGTGAGGGTGGTAAGATACTGGAAAGGGTTGCCCAGACAAGTTGTGGATACCTATCCTAGTTTCAGCTGGGACATTTTTTCTTAATAGCTGATACAGTGGTATGGTTTTTGGATTTATTATGAGAATAATGTTGATAACACCCTGATGGTTTGGCTGTTGCTATAGAGTGTTTACCCTAAATCAAGGACTTCTTAGTGCCTCATGCTCTGCTAGTGAGGAGCTGCAGTGTATGTGTTCAAGATCAGGCTGGATAGAGCTTTGAGCAACCCAGTCTAGCGTAAGGTGTCCCTGCCCATGGCAGGAACTAGATGATCTCTAAGGTCCTTCCAATTCCGGGTATCCAATGGTAAAACAAAATTAAGCATTGCTTTCCTCCATCAGCCACTGAGAAAAATGCAAGAGACTGCACACTATGATTTCTAAGTTCCTAAGGACAGGGTGATCAGCCGCAATCATTTCAATTCACTGACATTAGAAATATTCACTTTCAGGTAAAAATACTGGTAACTTGGATAACTCTTTACTATTCAGTCATACCTGCATATTTATGCAACCTTTTTTTAACAAGCAGAGCAATAACACTACTAATTGAATTGCACAATCTATCCAATACACAACAATACAATGTTCTTACTCATTATTTGGGTGAAATGAACATGAAAAAAACCTTCAGACTTGTAACATATCAGAAAACTATGGATCTGAATAAATATTGTGAGAAGACCCTCACAGCTGATATTCTTCATTATTAATAACAAAAACAGTGCAACTTTCATGGGACGGCTTTCATTTCCTTCCAAACAAACCAAATAAATTCAGCCTGTCCTCGGGAAACCGCTTCTCGAACACCTGAGGTTTGCCACACAAGGCCTTCTGCATGGAGAACCAGGCAACTGCCCCAGGGAAACCAGGAGTGCCAGGGGGTGTCCCAGGCAGCCCCCAGACCCGCACCCCTGGGCGTGGGGTTTACACACGGGGGATNGCAAGGCCTTCTGCACGGAGAACCAGGCAATTGCCCCAGGGAAACCAGGAGTGCGTGGGGTTTACACACGGGGGATGTCGCCAAAGGCCAGAGGCACCCACTGACACCGCGGGATGGGGGCATCTCCTCAGGCTGCTGCCTCCATCCCGGAGCCTTCTCTCACCCTCCCTCATCGCCCTCTCCGGGCAGCCCCGAGGGCCCGACCCACCTGCTGCGGCCTCCCCGCCGCGCGGGCCGCACCTCGGCTCCATGGCGGGGGCAGCGCCGGCGGGCGCGGGCAGCAGGACGCGAGCTCACGGGCCCTGCTGGGATCTGGGATCAGGCACAGCGCCAGCCCCGAGGCGCTGTGGTGCGAGTCCCTCGGTGCGGGCCCTCCGCGCCCCACTCGTGTTATTCTCGGCGACACACGGGCGTTTCCTGCGGGTGTTGGAAGAGCCCGCGGGCTCACGCCCTGGGCCTCGCCTCCCGCTCCAAGGCCACCTGAGTCGGGAAGGGAGGAGGAAGCTAGGAATCCCCGCAGGAGGCATGTGAAGGCCCCTTGTGCGGCCAGAGAAGGAGGGGCTGCAGCCGCAAGCAGGCTTCGGGCAGTGTGGCCCTGCGGAGGGTGCGGGCACAGCCCGAGACCCGCGGGACGCTTGGGCTTCGCCTGCTGAGGGGCGAGGTGTCAGTGCTCACCATCACCTGCGTCACCGGAGAGGGCCACACGCTTGAACACTTTTTTCTGCTGTAAACTGCATGAAGGTCTCTCGAACCTTTTCTTATTTGTTTTGCTGGTCAATACAGGTCTCTCGAAACTTTTCTTATGTTTGGATATCTGAAGAGCAAATGAGATCATAAAACTGTAGAACAGTATTTTTTTAACAGTGCACTGGAAATGGAAGCTGCCTTTTAGCTGAAACACTGTGATCAAAGCTCACCAGTTAAGAAATTGGCTTTGTATGTAAAATTATATTCTCTACACAAACTGTGCTGAAAAGGCTCTGTTAAGGCTCCTTGGCCAGAAACGGAGTCTGTAGAGACTCCAGAGAACCAGAGAATGGTTTCAGCTGGAAAAGACCTTTAGGATCATTGAGTTCAACCATTAACCCAGCACTGCCAAGTCCACCACTAAACCATGTGCCTAAGTTACACAACTACAATATTTTAAATACCTCCAGGAATGGCGACTCCACCACTTCCCTGGGCAACTTGTTTTAATGCTTGATAGCCCTAAGAAATTTTTACTTCTGCTGAGGAGGCTAATATTGAGCAGGCTGAGTAAATTAACATTAGTTAATTTACTAATGTTAAGGAGGTTGAGGAGGGAGGACAGGAGGAGAGATAAGAAAGTAATGAAGTAAGATGCATTAGGTGCAGTTAGTCTCATCATAATACGTCAAGATCATCACAGTATGTCAAGATCTTAAGTAGAGGGGGATTGATCTTTCTAAACATGGAAGTATTCAGATGTGACAAACAATACATACTTTTAAAATTCTTACCCCGATTTATTGCTCTTGGATAATATCAACAGGTTTATTTTTTCACGCTCTTTTGCTCAGAAACAATATACATAATGTAAGCTAATATACTTAATTTTTTTTTTTAAATTTACCTTTCCAACTACTGAAAATTGTTAACACAATTGGAACTTTCATTTTAGACTTCAAGTGATAAATTAGACTGAATAATTTAGCGACTCTTCATTCTGGCAGCACTACTTATTTCTCAGTGAAACCCAGGGGGAAAAAATAACAATACATTCTCTAGTCTTCTATTACAGTGGCATAGCAACAGCTACACTTTATCATTTTCTGTGCATCTTTTGTTCATGTAAGTGATGCAGATGCTTTGCAAAGTGGATGGGCATTTTGTAGATCGGAATGTCCATGTTTTCATATAACTTTTTCCACTGAGACTGAAATAAAAGATTCAGAGACATCAGCGTATACAAACAGCTGAATCTGAAAAGCAGAATTAGAGGCAACTGGTCTAAAAAAGAAAGTGGCTCTTCTTTTTCTGAGAGTACCAGTCCTGCTTGCAATTGTAAGCTTACTGAGAGACACCTAAAAATCCTGAGGCCTTCTACCATTAGCTGCCTGGAAGGATGTTTTTCACTTGATTATTTTGTACTTAAACTGCATAAATAAAAAAAGAGTAAATTTAGTTTTAGATGGACAAGTATTTTTATTTTTTTTAATTTTTTCTTTTTTTAGCTAGTAGTAGTTAAAAAGAATGTGTCTTAAACTTACAAAATTATTGTGTACAACTTTCAGAATACCAACCAAGGTACACCTTATTGCAGGTTTTAGGTTTATTTTTAAAATAGGTTGAACATTTCAATATTTTCAAGGTGGAAAAAAGCTGGTGTTCCCCTCTGCCAATAACAGAGCGACTCTAAGGATTTCTCATCTGAAAGCAGCATAATCTGAACACAATCAACTGCAGAATCACTGAAATGTGTGCTCCTGTTTTATTGAAGAACACTTGTCAAAAATAATGTATAGATCTTGTATTAACTTTATGCAGTGATTATTCCTACTGATCACACAGAATCATAGAATTATTAAGGCTGGAAAAGACCTCCAAGGTCATTGAGCCCAGCCTTTGATGGATCACCACTCTGTTAACTAGACCATGGCACTGAGTGCCACGTCCAGTTGTTTCTTGAACACCTCCAGGGACCGTGACTTCACTCCCTCATTCCAATGCCTGAGCACCCTTTCAGGGAAGAAATTCCTCATGACGTCCAACCGACATAATCTAACATTACTTTTTAATAAATGAGCAATGTGTTTGTGCACCTGTGCAAATTCATGTTATATCCAATAAATAAAAAACAAGATACTATTCCCATTTTTATATCCAAACCTGGGGTGATTCACACTGTATGTAATCTCAGTTGAAACAACAGTGAAATAAAGCTTCAATTTGAAATAAGCTGTTTGCAGTTCATGAAGGAAGCTGATTCTACTAGTTGCACATAAATTCTTTTGATGTCTGTTTCTGAAGATGTCTTTTGATCTCAAGAAGAGTCAAAAGATATCTTTGTGGCAAAAGGTCATACAAAATAATTAGCTGGTTTTATTAATAATTGAACATAAAAGCAGTGCAGGTGTTTAATCACATCAGAGTTCATGAATTCTCAGTATTTAACCAATCCATGTGCTGAATAATTTCAGACAACTGAGTGGTCAGCTGAACAAACTCCAAAGACACAGGCTTCAATCAGAAGTAAATGGATTACATTACTGTCAGACATGCACTCCCTGCTCTTACTGGATGCCTACAGTATCAACACCAGTTTGAGCATGAAAGAATATTTGGAGAACTATAGTCTGTCAGAATTTATAAGACATCTTTTTATTTCAATGCACGTTTACTTACCTGAGAGCTGGAGGTGTGAAAACATGTATAAAATATGCTGTCTCCACTATTGTAGTTGCAATTTAGTTTAGCTGATGTGGGGCAAGAAATACAGTGTCTTGAGAAGAACATGTGAAAATCACAATCAGGAGCATCTTTGCCTTCTGATTTGAACTTTTTTTCTATGTGTTACAGGGCTATATTTAATTAAAATAAAAAATTTTGGCATTTTTGGCATGATTCTTCATTACTCAGCATCATGCTCTTTTCAAAACAGATTATAATATGTTCATGATGGCTCTATTTTGTATGTGATTCTGATGACACCAGGATGGCTCAAGCAGTCCCTTTGAGCATAATCTGCAATTCTAAACAAGTCATCTGATTTAGAATGTTGAGGGAGTTATGCAATGAATTCTTTGTTTCTGTTCAGAAACAAAGTATTACCATCAGGAAAAAAGGATCACACTTCAGTGTCTGATGCAATGAAAACCTCGATCTACAAAAGCAATATAAAAAGCTAGATATAATATGAGGAGAACAGGGAAATAATAAAAACTTGCTACCATTCAGAGGCAACATACATCAGTTATGAATAGATACTTTACAGTACTTTATTTAAATGTCATCACTTACATAAAATTAATAGCAACAGTTTCCATTCCTTTCTTTACAGTATTCACTAAAGAAAGATAAAACCTTTCCCTCGAAGAATTTCACCATCTGGAAATCAATAGGAAAAGATTCCCACACCACTAGGTAAGAAAAAGGGTAAAAGCATGTTAGCAAGTAATCAGAATGATGTTTAAAATTAATGTGACAATATAGCAGATAATTTTCTGCTTTTACATTTCATCATTTATCTAAGAGTAACAAAACAGTGTTGTGAGATGTTTCCCTGTATAGGTCAACAGATATCTGAGAAGAAAGAAAATTTAGAGCAAGGACATATAGAAAGAGTTTTCATTCAATTTAGTACTTTTTATTGTAGTTCCACAAGGCTTTCTTCATGAAGTTTATAAAAAAGCAGAGAGATGAACAGGCAATTACTATGAAATAGCTAACTTAGTATATAGAAAATTCAGGTTACACTTCTATACACAGAACTTTAATCAAAGAATCTCTAAACAGCTCTCCCTAACTGCCTCATCATATAGGAAATTGAGTGCATTAAAATATCCACATTATTCTGATTTAATCCTGAGACATTTTGATTGGCATTCCTCTGTGCAAGCGTTGGATGTCAGCTGAATCATGGGTTACAATGTCCATTTATTTCTATTGACTCAGCTGGGTCAGGCATAAGTTTTGATGAAATGAGTTTCGTTTCTTTTAACATACTCAGTCACCTTCATACATTAAAAGTGCCAGATGCCCACTTAAGGCACAGTGGTTGTGCTATTGCTTCTTGCTCCTCACCTGTCTAGCCAGTTCAGAGCCTGAAGGATACAGAGAATTTTCCTGGGGAAAATTTGCACCTTTTTTCCCACAGTAACATTGCACCCAGCAATCATAGTGGTGTTCTAGAAGAGGTTTGTCTCAATTACTTTTGCCAAAAATTATCAGCTTTGGATGGAATTAAATAGACTTTAGGCTACAGGAAGTTTTAATATGGTGAAAGAACAATTACCTGGCCGGAAGATGAGGGCTCCATTTTTGATTCCCTGCTCCAGGCACCAGGTATTTTTCTACAGACAGAAATTTGCCATATTTTCAGACAAGAAACCAAATTATCTTTATGTGAGAGGTTATATATGATATCACATAATGTGCAGATATGGTACTTCAAGACATGGTTTGGTGTTGAAGTTGCACTGTAGGGTTAATGGTTGGACTCAAGGATCTTAGAGGTCTTTTCCAACCTTAATGATTCCATGATTCTATGCTGTCTCAGCCAAATAGTCATTCCTTTGATGGAAGAGCTGTAATAGTGTTGGTCTTGATGATAGTCCTACTGGAAATGGGACATAGGACTGACTGGACATTCTCCAGAAGTTCCTTCAAACCAAACCAAACCAAACCAAACCATATGAAACTCAGAATGTTCTGCTCTGACCTTCTCCCCAGCCACCTGAAGATAGACTGTAACCTGGTGAATTGGCCTGCAAGGTGAAAGAGGTGGGCTTGAACACTGGCTTGGAAGCAAGGGAAGTATGTGTGCCACATTGTGGGTGAGCCCTCTGACCACTGGGTTATTGGACAGAAGCTGGTTAGAGTAGCTACTACCTGTATTTTGTAAAATTTTTACTATTTCAGACCTAAAGTCAGGAGAGGTTTTGTGAGTTGTGACCTATATGTAGACACGCACACTCTTATCTACACTGTGGAAAATTGCATATGGTCTGGCAGTCTTACCTGTGGGTAAGAATTTGGATCCATTCAAGAACCTCCTTGCTTGGCACCTGCCTTAGTCACTTTCATCCTTCCCAGGGTCCTTGGCAGTAGTGCTGAGAAGTCTCCTACNGAAACTCAGAATGTTCTGCTCTGACCTTCTCCCCAGCCACCTGAAGATAGACTGTAACCTGGTGAATTGGCCTGCAAGGTGAAAGAGGTGGGCTTGAACACTGGCTTGGAAGCAAGGGAAGTATGTGTGCCACATTGTGGGTGAGCCCTCTGACCACTGGGTTATTGGACAGAAGCTGGTTAGAGTAGCTACTACCTGTATTTTGTAAAATTTTTACTATTTCAGACCTAAAGTCAGGAGAGGTTTTGTGAGTTGTGACCTATATGTAGACACGCACACTCTTATCTACACTGTGGAAAATTGCATATGGTCTGGCAGTCTTACCTGTGGGTAAGAATTTGGATCCATTCAAGAACCTCCTTGCTTGGCACCTGCCTTAGTCACTTTCATCCTTCCCAGGGTCCTTGGCAGTAGTGCTGAGAAGTCTCCTACTAAAAAATATCCAGTCTTTGCACTGCATAGCAACGTGGATATTGTTTTATGGGCCTGTGCTATATTGTGGCACTATTCAGGTCATGCACTGGCATGTCAGGCTGTATGCACACATAACTAGTGCTTAATAGGTCTTTTCTTACAGACTATGAAGTCCAGTTTGATCTTCAAAGTTATGTTAACTTCTCCCCTCAAAATGGCCGTACTGTACTGCTCTTGTAGGGGAGGAGAAGGGGGGCCCGCTCGGCTGTGTAAATTGTCACCATTATCATTCACTTAAAAGGAGTTTTGTCAGTTTGCTTTAATATGTCCCACTGAGTTTAACAAGCTCTAACCATTAATTCATTAATGTTTTCCTATTGTGAAATGTAGGCTTCAGGTTAAATTATTAAAAATGTAGATTCTTGGGGCCCAGAATTCCTTGTATCTAGCAAGTATGTAAAGAAGATTGGAGAACGAAAAAACATTCCTCAAAAAACCTTAAATATTTTAGACTAGTAAAGTGAATTTCTAATGCAATATGCAGTGTAAATAGAATAGGTCATGTATAGAGGTATACATATATAAATATATATATAGGTACATGCATTTAGATAGATGGATAGGATAGATAGACAGACACATAGCTAGATACGAAGTGACAAAGTGACCAGGTTGTGGCAAAGAGGCAGAGAAAGTAATTTTTTGTTACCTGATTAATATATTTTAACTATAAAAACTGGCTTCCAAAGATAAAACTTTGTTTTCTTTACATCCAACTTTTGTCCCCTCAGAAAAATCCCATCACATATCCTAGGTCCGTGGTTAATCAGCTTTACAGCTGAAGGGTTGAAGATAATTTTAACAGATCAAAAAAGCTCCAATCAAGACTGTGCTTCCTGTGACTCCTGGAGTCCATCAGGGAAGGGCAGTGGACCTGATATAAATCCTTTCTTCCAGCAGCTGGGCTGCTGCTGCAGAGAAGAAGAGCATCTGCTTACAGCAGGAGAGGGTCACATTACCAGGGTTCCCATGCCTGAAATAAAATAGTGCTGATGTACAAATGTGAGCACCAGTAGATACTAATGAAGATGCCATTTAAAAGTTGCATGGTGTGACTCAAGTGATACAATTTAAAATTCAGATCAATCCATACAAGTTACATCCTGATGCAGCTGTCCAGAAATCCAGAGGTCTGTATGTGTGCCTCAGGTTGCAGATTAGAACCACAAAGGCTGGGCTGTGCATATTTTAAGGGGAGAAAATTACATGTGTCCATAAGTTTCCACAAATACCCATTTCATAGGAGGATTTAAGAAGCAATCACCCATCTGCCAAAATGTGTGCTGTCTTTAATCATGTTTCTGCTGAATGAGTAGAAAACACCAGAAGAAAATAATATTTAAGAAAAGCCCAAACAATCACAACAAAAACAAAGTCCACCCTGCAAAAACCAAACCAGGATTGCCAACCCTGTAATTATTAAGAAAACAAGTGATAAGAAAGAATTGGCTGCAATGAAAGTGAATGTAAATTTTATTATATATGCAATTCTGGAACTACACATAGTTGTCATGACTTACAACAACACTAAAAGCCTTGTTAGAGGGAAGGGCACTTCATTTAAATCCATGAAAACTACTGTATAAGTATAGTTCATAAAATGAACTAAATTCACTTCTAACTTAATTCTATTTAGTTTAGTTCTAACTAAATTCTAGACTTTTGTTGAAGTAATTCACTGTTTGATCTTTCACTTATGTAAAATAATTGCCAAGTTCTTTATTTCAGCTGTAACATTCATTTGCTCTACTATAAGCTCGATTAACTGTATAACTTGATGTCTGAAGAATTTAGGAAACAATGAAAGGAAAAGCAGCAAGACAGCAGAGTGAAATTCTTGTGTGGGTTACTTGGATAATTCATATCCAAGAATAAAGAAATATGAGTCCTTTGAAGTATATGTGATACTTGATATATGTGCTATATATATATCTACATATGTAATTCCCTTAAGGTCTGTAAGAAAGTTAATTTGAAGTTTATTCAAAAGTTTTGCTCTGCACTGATCTGTGTGAATCTAAGGACCAAGAAATGTGTTTATGGAGGTGATCCTCTTGTATTCCCATGCACCTTGCTTTTGGAGGGAAGTTGTTTTCTGATAGCTTTTATCATTTTATTTTCTTCTTCAACTCTACTATTTTAATTATGCTTTACTGCCATATCCTACACACACATATATACATGATTACATTGAGAGCCATCCACATATGAAAGTATTTCTCTCAAGAGAAAATGTGGTTGTCCATAAATATGCAGTGTGGCACAGTTGTGATTGAGGTAAACAGTTCTAAGATGCTTAACTTGATCATTTCAAAACCAGATTTCTTCAAACATGTCAAAGGCAGGTCAAGCTAAAATTTACGTGAATTGGAGTGTAAAAGGACAACCTAAACATTTTTCAAATTATTCAGAAGTCTGCTCATATTCCATAACTCATAAACAGCCAGACTGGATTTTTACTACACTTTGGTAATAATTTATATTTGGGTAATGAACAAACATGAACAATATTAGCACAACAGATCATGTTCTCAAACCTGTAAATGTCATAATAGAAATTAAATACCTTCTCAATCAGAATTATGGCCATTGCAAGTGAGGTGCTATAAAAGGTAAAAAAAAAATGCTTTTGTCTTTGTTTCCGCATTTCAAATATTCATTTAGGTACCCCTCAGAACACTATTTCTTGCTATTAAATGTCTTCAAGGAATAATGAGTGCTGAGTGCTGCAGACTGCTCAGTTTTTTTGACGTAATGTCAAAATTCAATGCTACCACTGGTGTTTCTTCATGTGCAAAGAAACCCTCTCTTCCTCATAAGTAATTACTTCTACAATTGTTTTCAGGGCTAAAAATTGTTCTGCCAATATTCATGAAGATGAGCTTGTCCTTGCTACTTATATTTCATTTGTGGAAAACAGATCAGATATACTGTGTGAATGCCCTGGGAGTTCAGTTCAAAGTCAATACTGAGCCAAAGAGATGATCCCAGTGTCCCACAGATCATTCCTTAGACTGTCAATCAATACATTTCACCTGGGTCTCTCTATCTACTAAATCAAGTAGCAAGTAACACTGAAGAGGGAAGTACACATCAGTTGAAAACAAAATGAACACCACAGTAGATGAGGCCACGAGTCCATCTAGCCCAGTTTTGTCTCTCATACAGCACAATGGGAAAAACTGCTAGAATATTTTTTAGCGTTTACTTTCTAGCATGCATTTTCTCCATTGTGTGTTGTTTCAGTTTGTAGACAATGTTGAGCTCTTCTTTACTGCCATAAATGATCATCCTTCGTTCCCAGTCAGTACTTTTTTCCTGTATTGTGTCCAGCTCCAGGTTCCTTGGTACAGGAAAGACATGGACCTGCTGGAGTGAGTGCAGAGGACCATCAAGATGGTTAGAGGGATGGAGCACCTCTCATGTGAGGAAAGGCTGAGAGAATTGGGTTTGTTCAGCCTGGAAAAAAGGCAGCTTCAGGGTGACCTAATTTTGCCCTTGCAGTGCCTTAAGGGGGCCTACAAGAAAGACAGAGAGGGACTTTTTACAAGTGCATATAACAAAAGGACAAGGGGGAGTAGATTCAAACTAAAAGAGAGTAGGTTTAGATTTTTACCAGGAGGAAGTTATTTGCTGTGAGGGTGGTGAGGCACTGGAACAAGTTGCCCAGAGAAGTTGTGGATGCCCCATCCCTGGAAGTATTCAAGGCCAGGTTGGATGGGGCTCTGAGGAAGATGGTCTAGTGGAAGTTGTCCCTGGCCATGGCAGAGAGATTGGAACTAAATGATCTTTAAGGTGCTTCCAATCCAAATCATTCTATGTTTCTATGGTCTTTCTATTTCCCTGGTATCGTTGTGGTAAGAAAGTGCCATTGCTTTAATTTTATTGAACAGAATGACACAGGGAATCAACCATAAAGTGAGAAATTAAATTTCTGTCTCCAGCTTCTTTACTAGCACCTTATCTAATAAGGTCAGTTATCCTATCTGACCCATGTGATGAACAAAGATCCTACTTAGCAACTAACTTGGACTGAAGACTCACCAACTCTTTTTAACCTGTCTGCTTTCATAGATGTTAATTTGTTTAGCCTTCTTCAGTGTGTATAGATTTGTTTCCAAGACCGTCCATTAAGTTTTCTTATCTATTATGTTCAAATCATAATATGGGTATTTATGCAAATTTATACAGATAGTGTTCATTAATATAAGTAATGTTTTTAACCAGAGCTCATTCCAAGTTTTACTGATCATATTTAAGTTGACTTCAGCTAATCTTCCACAGTAAACAGGTCACCTGTTGGCCATTGGACACTCCATTAGCAGTTGAAATAAGCCAATAGTGGAAAATACCAAACTCCTTCAAATTTAGATAATGAGATTGTCGTGGGTTTTACCAGTCCCCCTGGGCTGAAATGGTCAGGCCCAGGTATATTTCCGGAGAAAAAGCCAATCAAAAGTTTTAGTAATGCCTCTGCTAATGACATATTTAAGAAAACGGAAGAGAAGGTGTTGTCGCAGTAAGAAATTTGGCCCCCATGGAGTAGGAGGGAGGCAGCAGGCCCCCCGAAGTGGGGGGCCAGGCCCTTCTTCCCCCGGCCTTGGGCCAGGGGCAGGCATGGCATTGAAGTCTCTCCAGCCGGGATGTGTAACAGGAACAAACTCCAGACAGCAACTGCCCAGCTGAAACATGCTGCAAGACAGATTCTGGCCCGGTGGACAGCAGGGAGGATGACTTGAGATAACGGAGCTCCAAGGTCAGTTCTAGCAAGAGAAGAGTTGAGACGAGGGGGAAGTCCTCCTTCTTCCCCCCCTCCTCTCCCTGCAGCAGGGGAAAAAGGAGTGAAAGTTGCAAACTCCTGCTGCCTTTAGAAGATAACTGGGGTGCAGAGAGACCCCCAGCAGTTAATGAGAGAATTTGTCCCAGAACAGA
>VYXB01005622.1:381555-418593 GCA_013397135.1 Pachyramphus minor
CTTTAGACTGATACAAAAAGGGGAAGAAATGCTTTTGTAAATATTTTACCAAAAGAAGACACCTTTCTCTTAGACTGGAAAAAGCTAAGAGAAATGCTTTTGTTACATCTGGCACCCAGCCAAATGTCCAACTCCATGGAACAGGGAGACCTTCCCCCCTTACCTTGGTTTCCCCAGGCAAAAAGACTGAAAATCCGAGTCGAGCCACCAAACTTGTATATAATAACCTGACATTCTTTTTTCTATAAGATAAGCTAAGTTTAAGTAGTAGTGTTGTAGTATATGTTATTCATAAGATAAGCTAGTTTAAGTAGTAGTATTGTAGTACATGTGATTTTTCTTAGTTTTTATCTTCCTAGTAATATCTTTATCTTTATCTTCCTTGAGTCAAGCCTCTGTTTTGTCTGTATAAAACCTCTCTCTCAACTGATAGTAACTGTGTGAAGGGGGGGTTCAAGGAAAAGGGCTTGATCCCTGGTAACCCAAGACAAATATGAAGAAATGATCTTCAATATAGCAAAAAGGAGGAGTTTATTAAAGTTGCCAGAGGACTTGAAGCAACAAAGAATTTGGAGGCATCAAAAAGAAGTTAGTTTTCATTAATTTGCCTTTCTCAAAAGTGGCTGCTTTCCATTAATGTTGCCCTCAAAGCTCATTAGCTGTTGACTGAATTTTACAGAGCTTTACTTCATTCTTTTGCTGGAGGACTTTATTTCAAGGCTTTGAAATTACACAGTGTTTTTTTTCTCCTTCATTAGTGAGATGACAACTGTAAATCAGGCTGTGGTCATATTCAGCATCACTATTCATATTTTCTGAAAATATATAGTGATGCAACAGAGTTAATTCAGTTGCAGAGTTAATTCAGTTTTCAAAACTGGGTGCTTAGATAAATTGATTATAAATTAAAAAGAGTAGGTTTTGACATGTGTGTAAGCCACTATTCTGCAATCGTAAATTCTTTGCACGTATGCAGGTCAGAGTATTTACATTTTTCTTAGAGAATTCACAAATAAAGATACTACAACATTTGTAAGTGAAAAAATTGCTATCAAATACTGTGTCAAATGTCATCCCATACTGATTTTCTATGCTGAAATTACAGTTGCATGAGTTATATGCAGCAAGCTTGCACCACAGGGCTAAGAGGACGCCTGTGAAATATCTAAGTAGCTCACAGAAACCTTGCAAAATCCTGTCAAATATGGAAAACCCTAAAAGGATCATTCAGTTGTCCCCGAAGGAATTAAAAGATGATGTAAATGTCCTTGAAAGTAAAACTTCATAATTGAAAAACTGACAAGTCCTTCATTATAAAATCATAAATGCAACTCAATTCAGACTTTGTAAGGGCTTAGACAGTGAGTTTCCAAAGCAAATCCTTTAAAGGAACTACTGAGTTATTAATATCAGAAAATTGTGAACAATGGATTGCTGGGTGACTAAAGCAGTTCAAATTAAAAAGAAAAAAATGTTAAAATACGGATATGTATTTTCAATTTAAAACAATTAAATAACAAGATCCTAAAATATTTTTGAGCCTCCACATATGGAAGTGAAGGAGAAGCAAAAAATATATTCTGTACTTTCCACCAGCAGGTGATGTCCAGTCACTTCCCAGGAATTATGGCCTCAGTATGAGTAGCAGTGCCTTTGGAAGACAAATATCATTATAATGAAGCAGCCTCCCCCTCACCTTGATGCAAATCTGCGCAGTATGTTTAAGAGCAAAAATATGCTTCTGAGATACAATTGAACTGAGTCAAAAAATATTGGTAAAAATTTTTAAGATCAAAGCATCCTTTCTTTTCAAAAATAAAAACACTGCTGCAAAGACTTAAACCTAAATAGCCAGGGAGGTGAAAACTGACTGAACCTGCTTTTTTGATACTATTTTCTAGGAAGGTGATCTTCAGTCACTTCGGTCATGGGTCAGGGAATAAAAAGGAAGTAACTTCCTTGTTGATCAGTACCTGCCATCATTACTTGTTTGCGCCACTCTGGTGCCAATCTCACTGAGACTGAAATGAAATCCTGGAGGAGCACTAGTGGCACAGTGGTTTTGACTTAGTTTCAGTCATTGAGCTATAACATTATATAAAGTACTCATATTTTCTAAAGACTGTAGATTACGTGTCTCCTTAGGTAAATGTTTTGGAGGTCAAGGAGCTGGTCACAGTATCAGAAGATGAGCAGAATTTAATCTTTTTCCAAGAAAGATTGCTCACAGGTTTGATTCAGCTCTTTCCATATATCCCTTAGAGCAGTGGGCCTTTGGGTTAGGGCCCATGAATGGTACATTTCCTTTGGAGGTCAACAGAAGGGCTTGCTGCTTTCCAGCTCTTAGCAGGAATCTGCCCCACTTCTGTGTAGTTGCTGGGCCAGGCAAGCAGATAACTGAGCCAAATGTACACTACATGTACAAACTGTCTTCTGTAGTTTTCAATGTACAACAAGTCTCAAACATCAGGTATCTGGGTTTGGATCCACAAATGTTGGCAGATGGAGGACAAGTCATAGGTCTCCTCAGTTACTCTTACAATCATAGAACCATAGAATGTTCTGAGTTGGTAGGGAGCCAAAAGGATCATCAAAGTCCAACTCACAGCCCTGCACAGGACAGCTCCAAGAATCACACTATGTGCCTGAGAGCTTTGTCCAAACACTTCTTGAACTCTGACAGGGTTGATGCTGTGATCACTTCTGTGGGGAGCCCATTCCAGTGTCCAGCCACCATTGGATGAAGAATCTTTCCTAATATCCAACCTAAACCTCCCCTGACACAGGTTCATGCCATTCACAGACCCTCAGGTCCTGTCACTGGTCACCAGAGAGAAGAGATCAGTGCCTGCCCCTCCATTTCTCCTTGTGAGGAAGCTGTTGACTGCTGGGAGGCCTCCCCTCAGTCTCCTCTTCTCCAGGCTGAACAGAGCAAGTGACCTCAGCCACTTCTCCTGTGGCTTCCCCTCATGGTCCTTCACCACCTTTGTTGCCCTGCTTTGGATGCTCTCTAATAGCTTAATAACTTTCTTTTTCTGTGGCACCCAAAACTGCACACAATATTCAAGGTGAGGCAGTATCAGTGCAGAGCAGAGTGGGACAGCCCCTTGCCTCAACCGGCTGGCGATGCTATTTTTGATTTAGCAAAAAACGAGCTGTTATGAACCATCTTAATTAAGTTCCCCTTAGACAAATTCCTTGCAAAATCCTTACGAGAGGTAAGGATCAGCCAGGAAGCTCCTGTGAAATTAACAGAGAAGGAGAGGAGGAAGAACACAGAAATCTTAAAAGTAATATGAAAATGGGGGATTTCTTACTGATGTTTTGGAGGCAAGCCAAACTACTCATTTATATTCCTAATTGCAGTTTCCCAGTCTTCCTTTTACATCCCATAAGATAAGGGTTTAACAGGAAAAATACAGACACAGAAGAGATTTCTAGAAGTACTTAGGCTGACAGTCCAAGTGCCATACAGTTTGACTCTTTAGGCAGGAAATCCCTGCTTCTGCAGCAGGCAAGTGTCTCTGCTTCCAAAGAACTTTAGGAGAGCCATAGGATGCTTTGGATTCAGCAGGATTTTTATCTGCCAGAATAGAGCAGTAATGTGCATTAAAAGCAAGCTTTGTTGGTGGATTGGATTAATTTTACTAGTGAAATAAATGGAATTTAGATGTACAAAGAAATATTTTAACTGTTTAAAAGCTGGAGGGAAGAGCTTTACAGCTAAACACAGCAGGCCAAATTCTGGGGTTCCTGAAGTGCTAAAGATTCTGCCAGGTCTGGTTGGAGTTTTCTAAAGGCCATTTCTATAATTTCTATAAACAAACTCTAAAGAAAGTCTTCACAATTGGATTCACTGTACCTTTTAATATCCCATACCCTTTTCTTTGGCACTGCTCTATGAATGAAAGCTTGCAAGTTGAAATTAAGATTTCTGGCAATTGCCTTTCTAAAGACAAACAAAAGAACCATTCAAGAGCTGTGCAGAGCCTTTCAGGAAGTTATTCAGCTGCTTGAAATTCTGCTTGACAGGAGTTTTCCCTTTGTTATTGAACTGATTGCTTCCTCCTTTAGTATCTCCTCCTCTGCCCTGCAAATGAAACATCCAGTCCTGTCTTTCTGGAGAGTGTTGATGGATGAAACAGTTTCATAGTATGCACTGCTAGCCAAGCTCTTTTTATCCCAAATGGATTCTTCATATGGCTGATTTTCCCCATACAAAGTAAGAAGTAAACAGAGAATGATAGATATTGGCTTTCCATCATCTGATCTGTCAGCCGCTGTACATTAGGAAGTTATCTATGCCTTTAATTGTGAGTAGGAGAGGGATATAGAGCTTACAGGAGCGTAATTGTTTCACAGTAAATCTACAGATAAGCCCCTCTTCCTTACTGCCCACACACTTCCACTGACTTTAGAATATTAAATTGTCCCTTTCCCTTCAAAAACTGGTGCCTAAAGGAAGATCCATTATCCTGAAGTCTTATTTGTAGCTTAGACTCTAATAGGATGCTGATACTGCAAACGAATAACCAGAATGAGGAAATATTAAAATGAAGCATAAGGCTTCCTTTATTACTCCCATATGTCTTTACTGCATTAATTTTGAAACATGTTTCTATTCTCTGTCTAATCCCAGTCTCAATGATAAAAGTTTTGATAATTGACATGTTTCTTTCTCATGTAATGTGTTCCTGGAGACAAGGTGTAAGTGTCTGGGGGAGGGCAAGGGAGGAGAGGATTTCTATCTTTTAATGTGCCAGAGACTGTGAAATTTTACTCAATCAGATAAAACAGACTTGTTTTGATGCCTAAATCTCAAAGTTTGGTGAATTGCTTATTCCTTATTATGAACAGGTTTGAATTCAAGTGAGCAAATAGCTTAAGAAAATCAGGTAAATTGTTCCGTGATTAAATAAATATCTGCAGCCCCTCTGGGTGTGTCTTTGTTTCTTTTGAGCTCCATCAATCTTGTCTTGTTTGTGCAGTGAGGATACAAGAATATGTGCCTACTGAGCAAAGAGTACTTGTGTAAATGAGATAATGAACAGCTGCAGTTGCTTGTATTCCCCAATCTACCTAAGAAGACAACTGATTTTGCTTATTGATATTATTAAGAGGAATGTACACCCGAAAAATGTCCATTCTCTGTTCATGGATGTAATATGGAGTGATTTCGTATTTAGGGTTAGTCTAATTGCATTCTTTGAATCAGTGGGTGATGAAAGGGAATCACCATATAAAAACCGAAGCAAGTATTGTTTGCACCGGCCTCAGGTAGGATATGCTGTTCCTGTCCTACCTCTCCAAACAAGCAGAACAAGTTACATCATGCTGGTCACATCCTTGAAGATTTCAAGTGACAAAAGTGACCAGGTCAGAAGACACAGAGATGTGGATCTGCAGCTGGAACTGCAGCTTCTGTCCAGGTGGACTTCCTGCAGCACTGACCTGAAAAGACTGGATATCACCAATGAAAGCCTGTAAAGTTTGGGAGTGAGCTAGTGCCTCCTCTATACCCTTTTTGTCACACAAAGCAGTCAATTATCCTGGTGTCATGGATATCTGGCATTTTTACAGAGAGATGCATGACTACATGCCTTGACTTTAAGCTTTTATTTCTGCTGTCCTCTATTGTTTCCATTACTTTAATGAAAATAAATCTCTTAAGACATACAAAGAGGCATATTGAAAAATAAAACTTAAGTTTTTGGAATAAAACATTTTGACATTTTAAAACCAGAAGGTAGACCAATAGCATTTGGCTTGGTATTTCCTCCAACAAGGAGGTAATTTACTCTCACAGCTACTGTATAGAACAGGATGATGTTAAAGGAATAATTAATAAATTGTGGGATTTTTTTGTGCCTGACATCTGTCTTTCCATTATAATTGAGTTAATAGAATTGTCTTTTGTGTTCTGTGTGCATTTCAATAACCATTCAGGGCTAAAATTTTCAGGTATAACTTCAAATATCTCAGAGTAGCGCTTTGTACACTGAACAATGATGAACAGAAAATACAATTCTGTTTCTTTTACTTTCTTATTTTTCTAAGACGAGGAAGTGAAGTGTATACTATTACAAAACCAGCAGAAATTAAAAAGTCAGGCTGTGATCCCAGTACTCTTTATGAATAACACAATCATATAGCTCTATGTATGTACTAAGTACATACATTTTCTAAGTAGAAAAATGAGGGGAAAAAATGAGAAGGTTTTGACAATAGCACTCGAGACTGCATATTTACTGGGCCTCTGAATCCAAGCAATTTTTGTGTGCTTAAGCAAGTATTCATAATGACATTACATTTAAAGAGAACAGTACTCATATTACTTTGTGGGTGCTTGGCTGCAGGGAACACAAATGTATCTACACAGTGAAAACAGGCAAATGGATGTTCCATAAGGGATTAAGTAATAACACTAATGACAACCACAAAATAAGGTAGTAGAAAAAGAAGGGAACTGACCATTGAAATCGTTCAACAGCCCATAACAATATAATATTAATCTTGAAAGACTGACTTTTGGACTGTCCAGTAAATTGCATAAATTACTTAAGGGCCTTTAACATTAAAGGATTTAATTACTTATGTCACTTGCAATACACAGCATGTCACATCCTGTTGCAATACTCAATATGTAATCATCTATCCAGACTGTTGTTGCTAAATTTTCTTAGCTCCTGATTGATATATGAGAGAATAAAATTCCATCTCCTTATATAATGTGAGGGAAAAAAATGAAAATATAAAATAAAGCTCCATGAAAACCATTTGTTATTTTGACGTTGAAATTTCTCCTCTAAGCACCTATCTACAGCCAAGAGTTTTCCCAATCTGACACCAGGGCCGTTGGTTACAACCCGAAGCTAACTAACAAAAAAGCAGATAGTTTCTGACAGTTATTAATTTTATTCTCTTATCTTATTATTAACTTAGCTTAATAGGTTTTCAGCTTTATTGAGCACTGCTATTAGTTCATTGAACAAAAAGTCTTTTAGAAGTAATCCAGTCTTCTAAGAATTTTCTTAATTATTTTTTATCAATCAGTAATATTATTGTACCTTGATTTTTTGTAATTTATCTCAAAATTTTTATAAATAGATTTCATAAGTAAAATCTCCAGATTCTTTGACATTTTCCTCATGAGTAAATTAAATCTAAACCGATGCAGCTGGCTGTTTACTGAAGTTGTACATAACTATGGAACTTCATGCCTCCATGACTTTGGTTTAAATCTAGCTTTCACCTACAGCAATTAAAAAATTAATTGTTGATAGTAGGAGAGCTCTGTCAGCTATGTTGGCGGTCGCAGCAAGAGGAACATTTAAAAAAAAATATACTCATCTTTTGAGTTCAGTGTTGGCATTTATATGATCTTGTGTCAATCAGTCCCTCTTTTTAATTTTGGGCTTAGATATTAGGAGTCTGGCTGCTGTTTTATATGCATTAGAGCACGAGTGTGGATATATATGTGTGTCACATTCAGACAATTTGTTTTACATCCTCTGGGATGAACACAGTGTAAGAAAGGAATTTTATATCAGCTAGCAAAAACTTTCTACAGTAAAATGCAGAAACGTTACTGGAACAGACACAACTAAGGATGAGTTTTGCAACATGCTGAAAACCTTTACTCTTGAACATGGAACTAGTGGTCTGCTTAGGGTTGTGTATGTCTGGTACAAGTTTGCTGAGCTGGAAAGTGCATTTTGCAGGATCAGCAAATCCCCATGAGATTTTACCAACAAAGATTTGACTCTTAGACAAATTGAGAATATATATTCTGAAATCTTTGCCAGTTGAACATTTTTACAGCAATAATCTTCTGGCAACAGTAATTAACAGTCATGTTGTCTCAGAAAAGGGTACTTACTAACCACTGGAAAAGGCAAAAGATATCTAAGATATGTAAGTATTTGACCTGAAAAGCTACTTTTTCTCACTTCAATAAATGGTCTTTATGCTAATCCACCTCTTTCACCAATTACCTTAAATCCCCTATCCACAAAACACAAAGGTGGAGGAAGAGTGGGTCTTCTAAGGATTTTAAGGAGAAACTATGGAGATTTTATTGTTTTGTTTTTATTTGGTTTTGGTTTTATTTGTTTTATTGATTTTATTGTTTTGTTTTTCTTTTCCCCTGCCTTTCTCCCCTGTCACAGAGAAAGCCCTCATCTTCTTCCTCCACTCTTGAATTCTTTGTTCATGAGCAGAAGAAAAGGTTGATCTAAACATACTAAGAGACATGCTTCTATATTTGTTTCAGTTTTAAGAAGAAAAAACAATGCCTGATCAGGTCTTCCTCTTCCTCTTCAGTGAAACAGAGATTTTTCATTAACTTTTAAAACTGTGAGATCAGTCAAAACAGTTCCATCACAAAAAAATAAGGTACAGAAAGTGTATTTGTAACAAGTAAATGGTACCGCTAGAAAGAAAGCAATTAAATTTTTTTTCTTCAAAAAGAGCTTAAGAATCTTTCTCTATACTGCAAGGACTTCAAAATCACATCTTGATAAATTTATTTAGTCAAATTTCAAATTACTTCTTATTTGCAAATGCAAGATATGACTTTGGCTTTCTATTCAAATACATCTTTAACAAAAGAATCTAAGAATAGTGACATGAGAAAAATGTTCAAGAAAGTTTAATTTGGCATAAATAAGAACTTCATCTTGAACATGAACAGATGTTTCTTGTCCCACTGATTATCCTTATCTTTTTCTGTGCAGTTTATGAATGAGAACAATTTAGTCAGTGGCTCACTTATTTATTGTGAAGCACTTCATGTAATGAGAGCGCTGTTTTTCTATGGTATATGGCTTTTAAGTAAATCTCCACTCATTGGAATTACTTATGAAATATTACTTTAAATGTGCTGAGATATAAATACTATAAATTTCCCCTTTGTACTTACAGACATAAATACGCTTCTAGTAATTATCTTTGAGAAATGTACATAATCTGCTTCTACTTTTCTTGGTTCCACCTTTAATTTTGCTCAGGTAATGTTAGTGTGGTTTATTTTATTAATTCTCAAAAATCAGTATTTATAGTCCTTTTGAGTTAACTCAGTCTGGGGTTGGCCTATTGGCAAATTGGTTTTAAATGGTTTAGAAAGTTATTTAATTCTGATGACATTTCTTCATCACTGAGAACACTTTTTGTTTGTATTGCTCTTGCATCTTATAATCTGAAAAAGAAATTTGAAATATTAGTACCAGATGCTGGGAGGACCATGTGCAGGTCTTTCCTTATGTAGAGCAACTTGCTTGCCAAAAAAAGGCTCTGTTAATGCTAAATTCATTTTGGTGCACATTAAGGTCAAGCTCTGTCTCTGCAAACTCCTGAGACATGGTAATGCCACATGCAGTTAGTGTTAGCCAACTGATGTCCCTGTAGGTACAGGACAGACACCTTTGGAGAGTGGTGAGGTCCACCAGGAGAAATCTTGGCCAGCTGTTCCTGTCTCCTTCCATTAGCTGGAACGGGAATACACCAGTATCTATATTTCTAACCTTTGGAAATCTGAGGTTAGGTGAGAGGAATTGCAGCCTTGGTGGCCTAATGCGCTACTGCAGACCTTGCTGGGCTGGGGTTCAGGTACAGCCAACAGTGTGGTGGTACCTGGGAGCAGCAGCTGCTGCAATGCTGGCCTGAGCATCCGCACGGAAGGGGCAGGGGGTGGACAGGGGGTGGCTCACTGCTGTGCACTGCAGCAGCACCCCAGACTGCCCTGACACCAGTCCCTGTGCCAGGATGTCAGAGCATGGAAGGATGTGCACTTTCAGCATGCACTGCCAGCAGGCTCCAGCTTGCTGGCTGAGTGTGGGGCTTATGTGATGGCAAAGAAGGGCTTGGGGTGAACACGACAGGGGGGTGAAGGGGTGCAGCTGAGTCACAGTTAGTGATACTGAGGAGATGGATTGCGTATCAGCACGAAAGATCCATAGCTGGTGGGTGAGGAGGGAAAGAACAGTGACACATTTTTTCCTGCATACATTTACTGCGTGACAGAGAATCAGAAATTGCTGTTATCGGCACCCAAGATACCTTCAAAGACAACTGAGCAAATTAAGTTTAAAATGTCCTGCAGTAATATTTGCCCAGTGCCTCTCATTCCCAGAGCATACATTGGGATCAAGGTTCATTTTCTCTCACTGAAAACTCCTGACACATATGGGATAACCAGAATTTCATTAAATAACTAAGAATTCACTGTTGGAGCTGAAGTAATCATTCAAAAGTTGTGCTCTCGTGAAATGGCTTTAAATCTTGTCTTTAAATTTTTTTTTTTAATGACATGTTTTTCATTCAGTTTGTTATAAGGAAATTACTTAAATTATCTCAATAAAACATTAGGCAGTCTTTATTCTGTATCTAAAAGCAGGCACAAGAACAAGTAATTCCAAAGATATATATAAAATGTATGCAAACTCTATAGAATCATCTCTTTTGAAGCAATTTTGTAAAACCACTTAAAATCATATAGAAAGACATCAGTCTTATAAAAAAGTAAAATTAATTAAAATATACGGGATGAACTTAATTTGTGCTTGTTTGTGAGCATGTATTACTGCAAGATATTAAAACATAATTATTTAAATAAACACACATAAACATATTTACAAACAGCTCACTTGGTCTTGTCTTACCACTTCCAACATTGCTGTAACGGAGGCAATTTTCTGAAAGACTATTATTGTTTTGGAATTAGTTGTGTGAGTATAGAGGAAAAAACGGTTCCCCTATTCCCTCGGTCATAGCATGGAGAGCAGGATGGCCATCTCCGTGTAGGCTCACCTACCTAACCAAGGCCCAATGGAGAAATCTTGGCCAACCATAGCATTATAGATACAGCTCTGTTTGTAATTCCCAAAATAAGCTCACGCTGTGGAGGGGTCTTCACACAAACTCAGAATAAGCCATCCTAGAAAAGCCTGAATACCAGATATTTTTCAACAATTGAGACACAGGATTCACTGGTAATAGGCAAAGGAGGGACATTTGAAGTTTCTTGTTGCTTAATAGGGCATAACTTGTTTGGTTTAGCCAACACATAGCACAAACCGCAATGCCTTACCCAATACACTGTGTTAAATCCTGGAGGTTTTTGTTGTACTGAAGTGTGAGATTTCTCAGGAAATTTAATGGTGCACCAGACAGAAAACAGAAGAGGCCAGAAGTGTCAGCAGTGCAGACTGGCTGGTGTCACCGCCAGTCAGCAGGCTGGTGTCACCGCAATGGATTGGGTACCTGTGCTGGGCAGCAGCCTTCGTCTGCTCCTGTTCCTCGGGTGAGTAATGGATGGTCCAGTGTCTTTCCGTGCTAAAAGTGCTTTTGAATTCTGGAGCAAATTGCACCTGGAAATAGATAGATGTGCATGGTACCTACAGAGAACATGTGGTGCAGGCTCTCTAGCCACCTCTGCTGTAGCCTCAGCAAAGGTCCTCAGCAGCCACATCATAAGCTCATGAGCTGGTCACCTCCAGCCTGAATAAATCTCTTCAGCTGTGGCAAATACGCAGCTTGCCCCAAGACCTTGCTTGCATTGTAATAAAGAGAACACCCTCCACCCCTGCGCACCCAGCACCGCCTGCGGTGTCTCTGTGGCCTCAGACACGTCTACGATGTTGGCAGTGCTGCACACATGGCCAGCTGCCCTGTGTGCCATCCCCATCCCTGCACCAGCTCCATCTTTGTGAGTAAGGCCAACTTCATTCTCAGGTATGGCTGTCTCCCTCACAAAAAAGGATACAGAGACAAGAGTTTAATCTCTTTGTATTGAAAAATTAGGACAGGCATAGGTGATCTGTTAGGTGCTACCAGGAGATGAACAAATTGAAATGTAGGAGTCATGACCACGTCAGACTTTTGACTCTAATTCTTGCCGTGAGCCAACGTGTGAGCAATAATTACACTCTCTGGTGAGCTGCTCTATGGACATGAGTAATTATAATCCCTGATACACAAAAACGTGTATCTCATTATAATGAAGCACAGAAGTAAACAAAAATAAATGGACTAGAACTAAATGTTCAGAATGCCATTTGTATGCTTGGCTTTAGACTGTTGCCTGAAATTTTACATGAAAAGGAAGTCTGCATGTGGAATGCTGGCCTTATAAGACGTGTTTGTGTGAATAGTTATTAGAGTTATTTGTCCAATACATGGAAAGAAAATGGCTCTTCAATTCAAATATTTCATTCGCTGGTGGTCAAAGTGAGAAGTTTGCAGAGATACACTGCTTCTAAAGTTAAAATTCAATTATCTGTCCACGTTTCTGTGGTAACTAACTCAGTAACATTAATTAATTCAATATTCCAGTCCCATTTTATTAAAATCCTACAGTACTTACAAAAATAAGTTTAAAAATATAAAATTCATGGGACTAGCTGAAGTCAACTAGTGTAAACTCCTTTTAGAGTCAATGCAAATCCAGGGAGCAACTCAGTTCATCCTAAAACAGATGCCTTAAATATACTGTGGATACATGTAGTTAATCAAAAGAATCTAACATAGCAATATATAAGGCTTAGACTTACAAATCTGGTCTCCATGTGCTCAGATTTCATTAAAGTAAAATCGTTACCAAACTTTCTAGGTATCCACAAAATGTATAAAGCTTACCATGGAAAAAGCTGCAGTGGAAACCCACGCTGGCCACCCAACTGTCATGAAGATTTGGAGACCAGTCAGTGAGGTTCAGTCTTATTTTTCTACTTTTGTACGGAAATTAACTACATATGACTACTAAATTCATGTCATTTCCAGCATTTCCGTGTTTCCATACCTGAAAGAAGATGGCACTGAAACACGTACATGGTGGAAATCCTGGTTCCACTGAAGACAAATAGAACATTTCTTGGATGTCTTTGATTTCAGAAATGCCAGGATTTCACCCAAGAACAAGGATGGTTGTGCCATGTCACCACAGGTGTTCACAGAAAATGAAGATAATTCCCCAAAATTCAGAACAAAACCAAACAACCCTCTCCACCTTGTCTGGCAAGCTCCTGATTACACGTTCCATCAAGGCATCTGCTGGCAACTCTGCTGTAGGGAACAGGTTGTCTTGTGCTTGAAATGTGAACAAAGAAACGAGTGCTGGAGTTCAGTGATGACTCACATTTGGCAGCACATATTCCTGTCACTTCTGAGTGGCACTGCCCTGCTCTGCTCCACAAAAACATTCTAAATGATGTGGGAGATATTTTATATGGAGAAGCAAATCATGCTGTACGTGACTCAAAAAGATCTTGTAATTACTTTATCCCTTGTTCAAATTACTCTTTAGATCAAGATTGTATTAATATTCATAATTAATTTGGCCTTACATAATGCTTTTAATCCAAGTATCTCACAACACTTCTTGAGCATTAATCTAGTCACAATATCTCAGTGAAGTACTCAAGGAATCTGTGTGACTCGTTTCATCCAGTGCCAAGAAGTAGTCACTTCTGGGGTCAAGTAAGGCAGCTGTTCAGTAATGCATAGCGGCATTGTGCCACAGTTTGCGAGGGATGTGAGAAGCAGAATCCCTAATTGGAACTACAGGGAGTTTGAGGAAGGAAAACATATTTATCTGTAATTTCAGATTTAAAGGTGATAACTTGTCTTTTCATCTGAAGGTTGTCAAAGGCTCTTTAATGTCCAGTTGTTTTTCTTTAGCTCATGAGTTTAAGAGGAATGTCTTAGCATCTCATGATTTAATGACCTATTACTTTGAAGTTCCATGTCCACATGTAGCATTTACTTGCCCAAAGTAAATAGCTAGTGTGATTCTTTGATCAAAACCCGTAAGCACTTGCAATATTTAACATTTCTCCCTACAAGGCTTATTTAAAGCAGTTTTATCATCCCCATGTACAGAAAGAAACTGAAGCACTGGGAAAATAAATGATCTTCCTCTACATACTGAAACAGCCAGTAATTAAAAGGTTATCAAATCTTATTTTCCAAGCCTATATTAGTTTGCTAAGCTCTCACTCATCCTTCTTTCTGCCTGTTAAAACATCCCCAATGCTCAGTCTGTTTGACAATTTCTCTATTTTTGATACCCTTAATTAAAGTACAGCCTGAACACAGTCTGTAATATTCTGCCTAACAGGAAAGCTTTCACATATCCATTCCTGTTTGTGCCTTTACAAAAACAAGATTTAAAAAACAAAAAAGCTACTAGCCCCACTGAAGAAACTCCCCCAATATCTTTTGGACAACTGCTCCCCAGAGGAGGAGCACCTCTTTTGTGCCAACAGCATCTTCGACCCAGACCTTTTCCCAGGGGAAATGCACCAGGCACCAGTCACCCAGGCCCTTCAGGGTTCCACAGGCCGAGGCAGGTGGGACACAAGCTTCAAGGATTTGCCACATGGGGGACAAATGACTTCACCTGAAACTCCCTCTTTGTGGCAAGGGGCAGGAGGATGAATCCCATGGAAAGGATAGTCACTGATAACAGCTTTGAACTTCTGACAGGTTCTTGCAGCCAGATCAGGCTGTAGTGATCTCCTGTAACCTCCTCTGTAGCATGGAAAACAGCAGATATCACAAAGGAATTTTTACATAAGACAAAAACCTGATCTTAATTTAAATGCTGAGAGACAAAGGATCTGCTGTGTCTCCAGGTGAAGTACTGAATGGAAAATTACACTCACCACTGAACAGCAGAGACTTTACTGTCTCAATTATAAGAAAACATGTCCCTTGTAGGTATTTATAAACAAGATTGCAGAGACAGGGGCGGAGCCTGAGAAGTCCAAATATTTTTCCAGGGCCTGGAACAGCCAAAAGGGCCAGAAAACTCACCTTTTGCTATCCTGCTCGTAGTATAGCAGTAGTACCACATGAAAATGGTGAAAAATTATAAAAAACATGCTAAGGATTTCTGANACAGAAAACTCACCTTTCGCTATCCTGCTCGCAGTATATTTGGAAACAAATATATATATTTTTCAAAACTTCACTTTATTGTGCTTATCTTTTTTTTTTATTTCCCTGTAGCAGAATGTGTATTTTTATGACATATGAAAATGGTGAACAATTATTAAAAAAACATGCTAAGGATTTCTGATGATTATTAAATTCTGAGAAAACAAAGCTACTACTGTAGTTCCTGGACAATACAGGTCTTAAAATATGTAGAAAATTATGTAAAGACATCTATAAACCCAGTATTTTTACTATCCAGTAAAGATATAATCTGCAGTGACTTATACCATCTGTGAGAACTAAGGAACATTATTATTGTCAAGGGAGCAGAGAGCTGACATGACCATCCCCAAGATGAAAAGACCTTTGTGAGATGACCCTTTAAGTACAGCTCCTATAAGGATGAAAATGCCACTTCTCGAATGATTTAATTTCTCACCAAATCTTGATGCTTCCAGATCTCTCATGCAGTTCTCTTATGAAAGAAACTTTCTGGAAAAAAAAAATCCATCAAAGTTCACTTTTCCAGTTTTCTGATTATGGAATTATTATAACTATGACATTGTGTAATTCCTAAAGGGAAAAACTATGAAGACGTAATTTAGTCTACAAAAGTATTGTAACAAAAAGTTCTGACATGCTCAATCTATCTCTATGTTACTCGGGTTAAAATTAACACAGTTGCACATTTCACTGGAGCAGAACATCTGTCAAAATTTTAATAGCTATTGTGATGTTCTTTAAGCAACTTCTCTCACTTTAAATAATAATAAAAAAATATACTATTTCAAGAAGAATTCCTTAAAAAGGAATTTAAATTCTCTTTCCAATTACACAAAAAAGTCCACATCTCCTTCACAGTAGATAATAAATTCCAGATGACTGTAAGAATTGCGCTCACTATGGTGTGCATCATAGAACAGCTATAGCTTCACGGTCACAGTAGCGGCACTTATGTTTCCTTTGTAGAAAGATGCATGCCCTTTCTGCTCAAGAGAGACAAAGAATGTCTCTAGAGTCAGCTACAAATAGCTGAAAAATGCTGACTTCATCTCATTGCAGGCCAGGGAAACATACATTGGGGAGGGGTGAAGTTAACTTCAGGGGATTAAAAGAGAAGTCAAGGTTGAGCTCTTTAAAATGATGAGGAATGTGGGCTCCTAGGTGATATATCCCACTCCAAATGAGGTAATTACCTACCTTCCCTAAGTCAGGAAAAATAGTTGCAAGTTGGAAGTTCCTGTTATTTTGTGCTGACACTAAAGAGAGTGAAAGTTAACTAACTCACTCCTTGATAACTAGCTGTGTCTAAATTTTGGTGATATGATTCTATTCTAAGTGCCTACAATTATCTTCCAAAAATATTTTTAAACTGTTTATGGATTTTGATAACCATTCCTAAAACCACCAGGAAGCCATCCAGTCTGGGCAAGTGCCAGGGTTTACATGCCTAAGGGTGATGCCAGAGCAAAGACATTAGCAGTGCTAATTGTGCAGTGACTATGTATTATAAACTCATATTTCATGTTTAATTTTTCAAACAGTATTGCATTTGAGTAAATGGATGAATAAATGTGTTTTTTGATTATTTCTATAACTGTAGTTGCTGCTGTACATAAAGTGGATGAAATATCAAAGACAACACAGTAGATATAACAAAACCACAGTGCAGTAACCAAAACACAATGACCAGATGTCTTGGCTTAGCACAGATTTGTAAATACTTTGCTATATGGAGAGCAGAAGAGACCTTTGATCTTATTTGAAAAAATTTATACAAAGAAGTAGAAGCATAATTTAGAGCCAGGTTTAACTGTTAAATGTATGTGTACTAATGCAAAATCTAACTAAAGCAATCACTTGTTAGAAATGTTAAACAAAAGTATTGCTGCGTGTCATTGCTCTGTTAGGATTTAGAGGCAGTTAGAGGGAAAAGTGTAGACAACCAGCTGCGCTGATAGAAAGGGACTGAACACTCCTCTTAATGGTATTGGCACATCATGGCTGGCAGAACAGCAGAAATACCTAAATTAAAAGTTAATTTGGGTATCTCCACGTTGTGCAGCAGTCTGGCATATTCTAAGTTGCCTTTGGTGGGACTGCACAGATGTTACAGAGAGCAAAGTAAGCCAGTTCTCATAAGTTTACAGCATATGTTTTGCTGCACTGCTCAGAGCTGCTTGGCTTTACCAGCCAAATTCAAAAAGCATGAAATGGCAGTGATTTTTCTCTAGTTGTAACCATTTATTCCACAGCAAAATTGGATCACTGGTAGCAAAGGAAAAAAAACATGTGGTGGGGGAATGTAAACAATAGAGAAGCAATAGAGATTCTCCTAGAAAAATGTTCAAGTGAGTTATTTGCACGGAAACAATAAAGGGCATCTCAAATGCTAAACAGTTCAACATCCTACCTTAATCATACTTAATCACCTGTCCAGGTTAAGTAAGACCCTATAAATAAATTAAGCCCCCACCCCCATAGAGTGTTAATCAAATATAGAATCAAGACAGACAGAACCTCAAGCAGAAAAGGAAACATCTCATTTCTCAGTCATACTCAGTCATCCGGGAGAACAGATGGCCCTTAATAACATGCCCTGAAACGTCTAATTACATGAGAAACTTTGTGTAGTTTTTCAGGACTTTTAATTGTTCCCCCAACTGTGTGTGGAGAGAGCCAAATGTTTTGATAGATTAAATAATAAATATTAAGGTAGACTGTGTTACAGCACATACAAGGCCTGGCTGAGTTACTGTTAAGGGTGGATTTAAAAATTACAACAATGGAAGGAGGGATTCAGCCCTACAAGTCCAGACTGTCACACACACAAGCTATCTTAATTTCTTTGGAACTAACTCATAACAAGTTGGGAACCATGGCATCTCACAATATAGAAGCAATAAGGTGTGTATGATAACAGATTTAGGGTCACTAAAAATTTAGCCTACATAAATGACGTGAGTGGAGCAATGGCCAGTAACTAGAGAAAACAATAAAATCTGAACAGGAAGTGGGAATGGACATTACACATCAGCATGCCAACCTGAAATGTGATACTATAACTACAAGATTAACAACATATTGGAAAGACCTAACAGAATTAATGTATATTTAATGATGGAGATGTAGTTAAGTACCTAAACAGTAGCAAAACTACATATAATTAAGTTCATTAAGTCTTGTTAATCAACATCACCCCAAAATAAACATTAGGTGAAGCAAGGAAAAATCAGCAATAGCAAATTTGTTTTTCAGTGTGTACTCAACTCAGAATCTTATACAAAAATATAGGATCTACACCTCCATTGCCCAAAATACGTAAAATATTTCCTTCTAGTAATACAGGCCATAGGAAAGCATAGGAGTTCTGCAATTTTGGTCAATCATATAATTTAACCCATGTTGTGATTGTGCTGTTTAACCACATTAAATTTTGTGGTGCAGTTAGACGAGCTGTTCCAAAATGATGCTGCTTTGACGCTTAGAAACCTTTTCAGGATAACTTTATTAATGGCCTGTTTATACCCATTTTTTCTTGTGCCAGCAGTAGCTATTAGTTCAAATAGCTTTTCTCTGGTGTATTAACACAGAATATTATAGACATGCAACATTTTGTGAGGCTGTGAAAGCCAAGTTCCTCAAAGAAGATAGAACCAAAGAATGGTGTGGGTTGGAAAGGAACTTTAAAGGTCATCTAGTCCAAAGCCCCTGCCGTGGCCAGAGACTTCTTTTAAAGCAACATCAGCTTGCTTTAAAGCCCATCCAGCCCAGCCTTGAACACTTCCAGGGATGGGGCATCCACAACTTTTCTGGGCCACCTGTTCCAGTGCCTCACCACCCTGATAGTAAAGAATAGTAAAGTAACATCTAACCTAAATCTCTCCTCTTTTAGTTTAAAACCATTCCCCCTTGTCCTATTGCTACTGACCCTGGTAAAAAGTCTCTTCTTTCTTATAAGCCCCCTCTAAATACTGAAAGGCTCTCATTTCAGGTCTCCCCAGAGGTTTCTTTTGTCCAGGCTAAACAACCCTAACTCTCTCATAGGAAGATGTTGCATCCCTCTGATCATTTGAAAAGCTTTCTTTCCCCTAAGCATCTTAGATGTCTTTCTTTGCTTTTCAGCATGTTTAACTCTCTTGTGTAAATAGCTATAAATTGTGCACTACACTCCAGGTAAGCTCTTGCTGAAGTACTGTTTCGTACTTCCCTATCCATGAGGATATATTTTCTATTCATGTGACTGCATCACATCAGGCTATTGCAGGATCACTACCTGATAAAATTTTTTTTTCTATTGTTCCAACAGGTGATGGGATTTGCTGCAGAAACTCTAGATACTACTCCTTAATCCATTTATATAACCTTTATTTCACTGCTGGTTACTGCCACAGTGATCCTCAGCCCCACCAGTTTAATCTTGTCTTTCCTGAACAGTAAAATGTATTACCCATTAATAACTTTATTTTCATTATGCTTCTTGTTGTTGTACAGGAAAGAATCAGGTGATTTTAAAGGCTCCGAACAGATCAGCAGAATTTTACATGTATTTCCAAGAAGGACACAAGAAAGGAAAGACGATGGGTGATCAAGACCACAGGGTCTGTTTTGCTTAACTAAAAGCAAATCCTGTTCTGCACAGGTGCCAAGTGTTGCAGAGGTGAAATAACCATGTAGAACACCTAAAACAATAATGTTTCCCCTTTTGGTTTGTATAATTAGCCAGTATGACATATTCATATGTCATATATGACATATGATATTCTTAGCTATCTTTGCTGTCTCCTTTTCTCTGTTCACAAGTAAATCTGGTTGAATCAATGTTTAAAGTGGTCCATAAAGGTGGGGTTTTTCCTCTAAATAAAAGTAAAAATCTTATGGAGCAAGAAAATGTGCAGGGCTAAGCCTATTACCAGCCAGCTGCTGACCCAAGAACTTCCTCTCTGGGTAGTACTGCGGAGGTTTTATGAACCAGCTGTGGAGGTTTTTCCATTCCCAGTGCTCATTGTCCAAATAAAGGGACTTTCTACATACCACTCCCTGCCCTTTCATGCAGATCCTAATTGCTATGGATTGTAAGACTGCAAAAAGCCCAGATTTCAGGCACTTCCCCCTCATGCCCATTTCAGGCACTTTTACCAGGAAAGAGTTAAATTGCAGTTGATGAGATTGCCAGACCTGACTCCCCCACCTCTCCCTGGGGATTTTGTCCAGCTGAAGTTCTGCAAGGCATACCCAAGCACTCAGGAAGCAAGATGGTTATGTCCATACCAGTAAACATACCAGTCCCAAGGTCCACTCCCCAGTCCAGCTGGATTTGACTGGTTGTGCCCACACTGATAATTCTTCTCAGCCTCCAAAATGGGATATCCGCTTCCAAGCTGTCTGTTGTGGATGGAACCTGTCATGAGCTAACCTGTGCTGTGGAACTGGTCAGGAGGGTACTAGTTTGCTCAGATCAAAATGTGCCTGAGACTGGTTTAATAATCCCTGCATGCATTTGATTGCATCAGTTTAAAGTGATTGAACACAGCCACAATGATGCTCATACTTTCACATTTCAGTTACAGCTCCCATATGCATATATTTTCATTTGTGCTCCTGAGGATTATCCCTTCTCATGACTGAATAATAGAAGTAGTGCCAAAATCTTTATTTGCAGCTATCAGAAAGTCTGGGAGTTCAAGAACTAATATTATAGCTCCTGAAGCACAGAGATTTATGTGCAGCAATTAGCATTTTTGTGTCCCCAGATCTTGCCTTTCACTGGCATACAGGCAATCTGCTTCATGGTGCAGGGGCCTGTAGCATCTACCCCTTTGTGCAATGATTTCCACAGGCTGGAAAAGTTTTCTTGTATTTCAAAAGTTCTACAACGATGTACAAGAAAGACAGCCTCATTTAAAAGTGTAAAGAGCTAAAAAGTAACTTCTCTACACTTGATAACTTGACAGCTGCACTGCTAGAGGCAGAGCTGTACTGTTGGAAGTCTTTCAGGGTGAAGAAATAGGATAAGAAACAGGATAAGAGAAGTAGAATTAGAGAACCACAAAACCCCATATTACTCACAGGATGCTTGCTCTGCAAGATGTCTGAAGAAGAGACTGCAGCAGTAATGGCAAAAGAGGAAGGAAAGCCAAGCTTGGGGGAAGGAAAACCAGACTCAACAATCTCAGGAACTTCAGAATACTTAGGTATATTGTCCAGATTGTCCTGTTCTTATGCTGAAGGGAGAGTCAGACCATGGGAATTCAAATAAGGAAATTTTGAAGCAGTCAGAAAGGGCCATGAGAAAGCAAATTATAGGTAAGAAAGGAAGAACATTATTTGGAAATACTATTTTGCATGATAACGGACAAGCCAAATAACTTTCTGGATGAAATCACCTTACACAAATAGGGAAAATGAAACACAACAGTCCTGTAATTGAATACAGATCTAACCAAGATGACTTCTATTAAGTATTCAGCACATAGGACTGAAAATTCACCAAAAAGAAAAAAAAGCAGCACATTCCAGAGACACCTGTATGTGTGATCACTGTTTAACCAATCAAGCAGATTAATAAATCAAGTGAAGATTAAGTATATGAAAATTCTTAGCATTAGAAGAAGAGAAAAAAAACCCAACCCAAATCAAACTTGTTTACAAGAGAGTTATTTCTTTGAAATAAGAAATATGAAAGAAACTTCTCGTAAAAGTGTAAAAAACCACTCCTAACTAGCAATACATAGTATAGTTCTGCAGGGTTATTCTGCATTTAAATTCGATGCAGTAGTTAGAAGCTGCTATCAAAACTACCCATCTGCATACAATTTGTTTGCTATTTCATATCTAGTTGTGCTTTACTGTTTTTTTAGTTTTAATTCTGTATCTCCAAAACTCTCACCTTCTTCAACATAAAAATAGTTAGATTGAGGCAGAAGTATTGTTTACTGGGTGCTTATCATGGGGTGGCTGTTAAACAAACTGATTAAACCCTAAAACAACTAATCTAGATCAAGGCACATGGTCACAAAGTCAAATTAAGCCTTGTTTCCTGTGGTTTTAAGTGGTTACCTGTGGGCTTTCAAATTAGACTACTAGACAAGAAATCCAGTTATTGCAAGCCTGTCACACTGCAGGCAGATTGTATTTTAATTGAAGTACCTGTCCACTAAAAGGCACTTTATGCATTAGAATAGTTTCCAGATCTCCACAGTCTGAAAAAATATGATTTCTTCTCCACAGAAATATTAAAATTTTTCATGTGAGATCTCAGTAACAGAGGTTCTGAGAAAATAGTTTTATATTCAATAAATTGGAATCTATCATTACTTGATATTGTGAAAACAAAAGATAACATAAAAAAACCTAAAGTCAAATTGACAATGCATTCAAACAAAGGGTTGTAACAAGAGGATTTTTTAATTACTTGTCTGCACTTCCTCAGGTTTAAGTAGAGTTATTGTGGGTAAATAGTATTCAGAAAATTTTATACACAAATAATAATTTAATTATAAAGGGATTATAGAGTTGTAGACTCTTAGAATCAAATAAGCTACAATAACACCAGCGTAAAAATGCATTATTTAATAGTTTCAGAATATTCATGGCCATGGAACAGTTATGAAATCCTCTGCTCTGGGTTTAGGATATATGTATGTCTGTCTCTCTCTAACACACACAGAGTTATAACCCAGTTATGACTCTGTATGCATGAGAAGATGGGATGTTCTCATTTACCTTTTTAATCAGAAGTAAACAGTAACATGAGTCATGTGGACTCTTAAAGAAACTATTAGTGTCTGAGGAAAACAGTAAACACACATAATGAAAATGTGGTGTAAGAGCCATGAAATAATCAACTAGAAAATAGGTTTGGACATGATAGAATTCCACTGTAACTATGGAAAAAACTCCAGAAAATTAATACAGAAATAAAACAATTTTAAAGGAAAGACATAATATTGCACAATTTTAATACTTTATGTGTTAAAAAAATAAAGGGGAAAGAAAAATAATGGATACCAAAAATATTCCCTTGTTAGGAATATTTAGGTAGCATTAGGAACCTAATAGACTAGGAAGCTCTTCAAAATCCCAGGCATAGCTCTCTTAAGTATTTTACCTTGGCTAAAATGGGAGAAACATGGATTACAAATCATCTCAATTGCCTGGCCAAAATGAGTATGACCTTTTGCACACTTTAAATCAATTCGACTACATAATTACGATCTCAACCGACAAATAAATAAACAAGTGTAAAAATATGATGACCCAAGATTATTTGTTCCTTTCCCACGGTAGCAAGGAGCCTTTTTGGATGACCCTGCCCAGCTCTCAAGAACTTGTATTTGGGGCACTTGTGTCGTAAGTAGAAACAACCACACAAAGCTAGCAGGGAAGAAAGGAAATGCTTTAAAGGTGGAGATAAGTAAGTGAAAATCGCTTTCTTAGAAGTCATGGAGATATTCCCCAAGTTTCTGGATGATCTAAGACTAAGGAGAGCAGCCCATGGGAGAAGATGCAAATCAGTCCCAAAAATAGTGCCCCACAGTGCCAGGATAAAATAATTACAGTAACTACTAAATAAATGGAGGGTTTTCTTCCCTTGGAACTTCTTAAATTAAGCTAAGTATTTTTATAAATTATATACAGACTTGCTTGGGATTTTTTCAAAATTAAAACCCAACCAAATAACAAACTCCAAACCCCAAAGCAGAGGTTCAAATATTTTAGCTTGCCACTGGGTGATTAAGTAATTACTGTAGACCTGCATCATTACAGCACTGGGATGGCTAAGTTTCACTTAAAAAACTTGCTGTTACACTTGAGTTAGAGTGGAGGCACAAAGACCAGCTCTTCAGGAGTCACTGCAGCACCTCAAAAGAGAAAGTAAACTAGAGCAAGATGAAACTAAAACCTCCAATTAAGATCAGAGTGAACCCAGTACATAAAAATGTCAAGAAGTGTTGTTTAGCTTAGAATGACAAAAAACCCAAAAGAATGGGAAGCCATGTAAAAGAAAGTGTTTCTTTTGTGTAACACAGCACAAATTTTGAAACCCTGGCAATTTCACTAATTTGCAGCCTGATAAATTCAAATGTTGCACAGTGTTAAGCAAAGGATGTGTGTGCAATAGTGTGAGAGGAGAGACAGGTAAATGTCTGAGATGTGTGTTTTAAGCTTTGCCTTATAGTGGAGACCAGAAGACCAAAAAGCTCTTTCAACTCAAAGCCAGATTTTATTAAAATACAAACCAAAATGAGGAGCCTTTTAAAGGTTTAGACTCAGAGCGACTAAGTAAGACAGAAAAGAAATAAAACTGTACATAAACAAATCTGCTCCATCTATCATATACTCACAGGCAGGTTCTTGTTTCTCTGCTTGCTTGCTGTGATCACATTAGGTTTTGATTTACAGCCAGCTCCCTCTGATCCCTGAAAAGTTCCTCTCTGCCACAGCAGGCGTTGAGTTACGGGTGAGTCAGGTCTCTACTCATTCCACTACTATCTCCGTGGGCTACAACTCCCACCTTCTTGCCCTGTCCCCGTCACCCATAGACACTTTTTCTTGCTCTGGGTCCAGTAACAATCTCCCAAGCCTCTGGAGGCTGGGTCGACATGAGTCCACCACTCTGCTGAAACGCACATCACATTACAGGCAATCTGAGAACAAATTGTCCACCACGTGTGCCACAGTCTGTTTGTATTTATTTTTAGAATCTGATATTTGGACCACAGATACTGTTATACTGTTTGGCAAGATGACAACTTTCTGATTTAATGTGTAGAAAAGTATCATGTATTTGACTACATGACAATAATGTTGTTTTCTCTGTGAATCCATTGCCAGTAGTTTTTTCTGCGTATGAGGGTTTTTTTTCCTCTAAAAAAGTATTCCGATAAAGTCTTTTAGAAGTTTGAAGGCTATTTATCTGTGTTCAAAGTATTTAAGAGTTTTTATACCAGCACAATCAATTTTGACTTTTTAGTGGGTACTATTTTTATAGAGTCGAATTAAGGGAAAAGTTTAAGAGCTTCCACCTCCAAAGGGGAAGCAATTTCAATTTTATTCAAAACAGCACAAAGAAAATTGCCTGAACCAAGAAAATAATGTAAATGTATCTGATGATCATACTGATGGGTTGGAGGTGATAAGAGCAAGGATGAGTGCCAATATTCTCCTCATGAAAGGAGGCACTGAACAAAAGACTCAAAGATAGAGAAGTCTCCCTGATGTAAAGACTTGCCACAGGCAACTTCCAGGAAGATGTATTGAATCAATGTCATCTAGGTTCAGTTCAGGCCATTTAATGACAAATAGTTACAAAATAAAACTGCAATTTTTGCTGAAGAAATTGGTTACACATATTAAAAATGGTGGGTTTTTTTCTATTGGTGATCACTTCAGCAAGTCTTGTTCAGTGCACAGAGTGGAGCCAATACCATTACATATAGACATCCTTAGTGAGACATTGTGCATATAGTATGTTTAAATTATAAAACTGAAAAAATTCAATGACATTATTCACATAAATAAATTTAAATATCTGAGTAGAAAATACAGTCCCAAATTGGGAACCTATTTTTGCAGTCACCAAAATTACTTGCAAAATCTAGTGTTCAGTCACATAGATTTCCTCTATAAAGGAAAATTACAGTATTTCTATATAGGAACAAACTCAATTTTGCCATCTGATGATGAGATTGGCATATTTAAAATCAAGAACGAGATAGATGCAGAACTCAGTTTTCATTAACATTTTGCTCAATGAATGGGCAAACCTTTTGTGTTTCTCAGAGGATGCAACATAAGTTGTTTAAGGTACCAGAATTACTTTTAAACAGATTATGATAAAAAAACATTAGAGTTGAAAATGCCCAGGAATTTTAACAATTTGGTTATTTTACTGTTTTGTGGACTAATTAAAAAAAAAAATGTTGTGTTTCAATTCCAAGCAATTAAAAGGTATATGAAATGGACATATGGTGCTAAAATCTCATGATAAATATAAGTAAAAGAGCCAGGAATCAAATACTAAAAAAAATAAATAAATTGCAAAACAGCTATCTGTACAGCCATCTGGTTAAAAGCATTAGTCATGTTTAGAATACATCCAGTATCTATGATTGGCTTGAGCAAACATCTAACCTGTGCTCCAGGCAATCATGCTGTAATTGAGTAAAATGGCACACAGGGATAAATTAGAAAAGCTTACACTTTTGTGGCACCTCATTCTGTTAAGAGATTTGTGAAGGTAATAGCATTAATAAACAACTAGCAGTCTTAACTTACTCAAAGTCATGTTCTTTACTAGATTTTCTTCTAGTGTCCTTCCATCATGAAAATCTGGTTATCTCAATTAGAATAAAAAATGGAATTTGATTTAAATTGTCTTTCTATACACACAGAGAAAATCTACACATTCAAGTGAAAAGGATTTCAATAATACAAGAGAGAAATGAAACCAGAATTCTCAAAATCCTTAAATTACTAGAGAAATTTTATTCTCTCTTTCACTCTCTGTTTGAATAATTTCAAAGCCAGAAGGTTCCTTTTAGGCTTTCTAGCATTACCATATCACTCCAGCCTCTGTGTGAGACCCTGATGTTTCTGAGGGCAGTGTCAAAGACAAAATACATTCACATTCCTGGCTGCTTTCTAGCCTGGATTTGCCATCTGCATCTGACATCTGCCTGTGCCTCTGTGAGTCAGCTGGTCAATGCAGTGTATTGCCATAGAAAGTTCCCTGGGCACTTCTAAATTGCAGTGCCAAGCAGAGGTGCAAGTTGAGAGCCTGTGGTCAGCCACGTTGGTGCTTTTCCAGAACCACTAACCCGTGAGGGTGGAGTGGACACTATGCTTCTGATTTTAAGACCAGCCTCAGGTGTATGTGCAGCACTGCACAGTGTAGATGTTTTGTTTACTTTCCACAGTCAATGGGGAGAGAGGCCATGCACATTATCTGCCTCCATGCTTATCTCAATATGGGATGAATCACCCCCTCAAAGACTGTGCTTCAATCTGGGTCCTCCAGGACTTTTCCAAAGCTTAGGAAAGCTTACCCCATTTGAAAGGAAGAGAAATTATGTGCAGAAAAAATATTAATTGCTTAGAAAGTGGTGGAGTAGAGTTCTTTGTAATAAGATGTTCTGGCAATTCACAATGGGGAAAATGGTAATCGGACAGGAACACAGAAGAGACCTATAGAGATCAGCATACTGGGGTGACACCAGTTAAACCAGGAATCTGGTCATTTGTTACCCCTTGTAAAAATGACCTAGTATTATAGAGGTAAACTGAAGGAAAATGTGATCTAATGTTTTAGTTTGCTATTTAGCAATTTGATTTTTGTTTAGCCTGACAATCCATTCTGCTAGTCTTTAAGACTATTCAAACTCATGGTTTATAGTCATTAATAGAACATCTCTGCCCATGGTGGGGAGGCTGGAACTAGATACTCTTTAAGGTCCCTTCCAACCCAAGCCTTTCTATGATTCTATGAATTTGTACTTTGTGAGTTAGTTATGGAGATAATTATATGATTTTATGCCCTCTAAAGCTCCATGACCATATGGCTCAGTGAGAGTAAGTATACTAGAAGGGAGATCATGTCTTCTTACCTATTTCACAGACTTTCAAAAAGCCAAGAAAATATTTTATAAGAGAAAGAAAATTAACTGATGTTATTTATTTAGATTTTGAAACTGCCTTTGATAAAATCCCTCACACTGAATGGATAATGAAATTCAGAAGGATCAAGGTGAGAGGCAATTTGTTGCCATGGACTAGAAACTGCCTAAAAAAGGTGACTGCTGAGATACAACAAATATATTCACAAGGTTTGTGTGGCTATGTATGTGTAGCAGTGTTCTGGGGAGGGTGCTGAGCAGCAAGATAGCAAAATTATGTAGATCAGGCAAACCCAGGCAAAACAAGGACTAACATGGGGAAATAGGCAGTGTAGTGAGGTGACAATAAAAAATTCAATGCAACAATACATCTGGTTGCAGTTCTAAATTACTAATCACAGCTCCCTGAGGATCACCACTCAACAGAGATGAGAATCAGAAAGTAAATACTAGGCTACAAAAGGCTGGTACGAGGAATAAAAAGATCTGTAATAAAAAAGTTGAGAACTGGAACTCTGCTTTATAAAGACATCCCCGCCCATCTTGTCTTATCCAAGTGAAAACTGGTGGTGAGGAAGATAAAAGGAATTTAATCTTACAATTAAGTGTGCTTCTGCAGTTCACAACTGTGGCACAGATAGTGGTGGAGAAAGGTGTTTTGCAAACAAGGAAAACCATGTGAAAATCTATAAATATTTAATCAGAATTTCTTGATAAAGAAAAGGGCTTTTCATCTTCTGATGAACACTTAGTCATTGTCCCTATGGCAGTGAGCACCATACAGAGCAGCATTAAGTGTAAAATATGATGAGTCCCCATTAGGATTGGCTTATGAAGTAGCTGCCTATTTGGGAAATTCCCTGAAGGTGAAGAAGGTGAAAAAACCAAACTTGGACCATGCAAAAGTATGACGGCAGGGAATGACAGACAGTCATGAAAGGTTGCACTCTGCAACTTTTACACAGAGCTTGACTTTCCAATACTGGCATACACACTCTTTCCTGCCTCTAGGTCATGTCTCTTGCCAGCATTCCACAGAGAGTGTGATTAGCTAACAAACTTTTGAAGAAACTCACAGGGCTGATTTCCTTTTTTAATCTCTCTTCCTAAAACCAGCCAATATCTTCCAAGACACTTCAGTTTCATTTATCCTCACATTTGCCCATTAAAAAAAAAAAAACAAACAAAAAAACCCCCACAAATTTTATTTCACTCAACCCCTATTTGCTTGTTCCCTCCCCAGCTAGCAAAAAGGTCAAGATGAGGTCAGGGTTTTTTATACAGATGGTCATATTTGTCACATCAGGGGGGATCAATCAAATACAAGAGATCTTGGAGAAGGCAGATGGGGTTAGAGTCCCTACTCTGGATGTCGTGAGCTGGAAAGGCACACCAATGGCACATCAAAGAGATGAAAATCTCTTTTGTTGCTATCGTATGGCATCTGGGTATAGAAGGAACAAATGCAGGCTTTAGTTCTTATTTTCTGGTGTCATATAATTTTTCAGTGGAAAATTAAGCTTCCCCTGAAAACAAACCCAGATGCATTTGTGTAGAGCTTTGGGATCACTCTAAACTAAAGTTGGTTACCTAAATCTTGTTCATTTCACACTCACTTTATGGTGCAAGGAAGGTATAATGAAACACATTCCTTTTCCCTGACAAAACTTCCCAGTCTTCCCTCTCCCCATAAGTATGTATTTGAATTCTCAAATACTTAAAATAGCCTCTCCTTTTCCAGAAGAGCAGTTCTCCTCACCAGCCTGAGTCCTCAGATTAAGATTACAAAATGAACTGGGAAGGGGATGCTGTAAATGACATGGAAAATATAGTAAGTACATAATGCTAGGACTGGCTAGAAAACATCTTTATGCTACATCCCTTCTGTGTTTCATTTTCCACTGCTGTGTTCTGCTGTTAACCTCTGTCCTGTGCTGCTCAGAAAGTGCCCATATTATCTAAGTAAGACTCCAAGCCTTAATAATTTAGCTTATTGGTCTGAGTTGGCACAAAATGTGGCAGAACTGATGGCAGAAATAAGACCAAAATAGATTTGATGGATTTAATAAAGCACTTGTAGACAGAAGTTGGCTTAATACATAACAGACTGGCTGGTTTTTTTATTTTTTTTTTGCTAGCCTGACAGTGAAATGCAGGACTGTAGCTACAGGAGATGGAGTTAACAGGGACTGATAATGCAGTGTAATGCAATAGATAAAACCATAGCTACACAGAGAATAGCCTGGGGACAGCCAGTACTGCATAACACTTGGGCAGCTTGAATGTCCAGGTTGCAAGTTCTTCCAAATAAAACCAAAACTCTATAGTTCTGGTACAGTTTTATATGGGAACCACATGCAGATTACCTTGCAGAGTGATTTCCCACTTACCTTGGAGAAGCAAGAAACAGTATTTCTAGCTTTAAGGAATTGCAACACATTTCACAAGTTTCAACTGTGACTCCCTGAGCTGCAGCTCCAGGACAACCAGGACCCAGCCTCCAGCTTCTGGGTGACTCTGCAGCTTTGGAGCAGTACAAGGCTCAGTACAAGAGGCTCAGGGATACTTTTTCAGGGAACAGTGAGATCCTCCTCCATGCCAGCAGTGAACTAAGAGAAGAAAGGTGTACTTTGAAAGATGGAGTTCTGTAGATCTACCGCTTCATAAATCATGTTTTCAGCATATTTTATTCTTCATAACTATCAAAGTAAAATGGAAAGAGAATCTTACAATAATCTGGCCTTCAGACTGAGAATTTTGAACAAATTCACTTTGCTAAAATACCCCATCCATGCCATGGCACACCACCTCAGCAGGCTGGCTGGAAGGTGTGGCCAGTATGGCTGAACAGGCAGTTTGAAACCCAGCGACCTCTGTTTTGCTGCTCTTGAGTACCCTTGTCTTATTTTCCTCACTAAGCAACAGTTATGCAGGCCTGACTAAACACCATGGAAACAATTTTGCTCAGGTTTCCCCCAGTGTTTATTGCACAACACCTATCTCTAATTGCTGGCAAGCAAAATTACTTTCAGCAACAGAAAAAAAAAAACCTCAAGAAACCTAAATCAAATTTGAGACAGTAATTAAAAGAATCAGAATACTCAAGAGAAAACCTTCCTTTTTATTTTTATTTTTGGTGGAGATAGAAAGCAGGGAAGAGATTTTCCAATCTATTTTAATTATGAAATAATATTAGAAATGAGACTTTAAAGGATGCAGGTTAAAAAAAAATCAAAACTAATTAAAAAATTAAAGACTTTTTATTAGCAGAAACCAACACTAGAAAATGCAAAGCTTCCAGTATGGGAAGCCTGGACTGATGATACCTGGACAAAGCAATGGTTTAATTGCTTCATTTTTATTATGAAGGTAGAATTTTTCTATTTACCTATTCATACCAATAAAATATTTTCTATCAAAAGCTGCAATTTCATATAGGTCAAAACATGGCACAAACATAAGAGGTGTGTAAGGATCAAGGTTTGTCTTATGAGGACAGGATGAGTGGGAGGAGGTTCTGCTTCTCAAGGAGAATGCAGGTCTCCACTTACAAAGAAGAAAGAGAATAAGGACTAGTGTGCTAGGGAATAGTGGGTATCAGTGATTCTCCCATTTTATTCCTTTTCCTTTCCACAAGAACCTTAAGGTCCTGCTTGACTAATGTGATCTCCTTTTATGATCAGATCCATCTAATGGCTGAGGCAAAGGCTGTGATGTGGTCTACCTGGACTACAGTAAAGCCTTCAATACTGTCTCCTACAGCATTCTCTGGGAGAAGCTGACAGCCCATGGTTCGGACAAATGCACTCTTTGCTGGGTTAAGAAGTGGCTGCATGGCTGGGCCCAGAGGGTGTTGGTGAATGGTGCTACATCCACTTGGTGGATGGTCACTAGTGAGGTTCCCCAAGGCTCAGTATGGATAAGCTGTAAGACCCCAAGCTACGAGCTCACCAAAGGGGTTTTACTTTAAAAATACACAAGGCTCCAACAATATCCAAATATATTAGAAGAATATATCAGAAGAGCCAAATATATTAGAAGAGCCCTCAGTTCTTTTAACACCTTAAGATAGAGCACATAGGAGAAAAACTGCACACATTTTCTCAGAGGGTAAGGGAACTTGGCAAAAGTTGAAAGGGTAACATACAACCAAAAGAAAGCATTTCACAAAGCATTGACTTAGCACATGCTACACATACAACTTAGGAAAATACAGCCCCTCCGGTCCTAAGTTACCCAAAATATTAAGAAAGGAGATTAGGAGAACAAGAGGAAGTATAGAAAAGGAGAGAAAAAGAGAAATATAGCTACCATCCCTAGATCCAGCGTAGGTCCAGCTACAGGAATCTAGAAGATGGAGGGTTCAAACATGTTGACACCACGTCTTTATTTTTATCTGCCTTGTGGCCACCCTCCCAGGAAGGACTCCCGGACCACTGGCCAATCCGGGGCTCTGGGGTGAGTGGTGGTGCTCCACCGTGCCAGCCCATCAGAGCCAGGTTAGGGGCTTCAGGGGATGTCATGTGGGGCAGTGCTCCTGGGCTGGCTTTGGCTGCTCTGGAGCCACCCCAAGAGGCTGACAAGGGCTGATACATGGGATGAAATTTGACCTATCCCTTCCCACTCCCTCCACCCCACACACACTTGAGTTGGTCTGAGCCAGTACTTAATATAATAATCCAGTGTTTCACAGGAGACGTTTGTGTTTAATATCTTTATTGATGATCTGGATGAGGGGATCAAATGCACCCTCAGTAAGTTCACAGATGACACCAGTTTGGGTGGGAGCATTGATCTGCTGGAGGATAGGAAGGCTCTGAAGAGAGATCTGGACAGGTGGATTGATGGGATAAAGCCAACTGTAGGAGGTTCAATATGCTGAAGTGCTGCAGGCTCCTGCATCTGGATCACAGCAACCCCCTGCAGCACTACAGGCTGGGGGCAGAGTGGCTGGAAGTCTGACTGGCCCTGGGAATGCTGGTCGACAACCACTGAACATGAACCAGCAGTGTGCCCAGGTGGCCAAGCAGGCCAATGGCATCCTGGCCTGTAATAAAAATAGTGTGGCCAGCAGGACTAGAGAAGTGATTGTCTCCCTGTACTTGTGCCTCTCACTTCAAGAAAGACATTGAAGTGCTGGAGAGTGTCCAGAGAAGGGAAATGGAGCTGGTGAAGGGTCTAGGGAGTAATTCATATTCAGGAGCAACTGAGGGAGCTGGGTGTTGTTTAGCCTGAAGAAAAGAAAGTTTGGGGGGAGACTTCATCACTCTCTACCACTACTTAAAAGGAGGCTGTAGCAAGGTGGGGACCAGCCTCTTCTCCCAAGCAACTACTGACAGGACAAGAGGAAATGGCCTTAAGCTGCACCAAGGGAGGTTCAGGCTGGACATGAAAAAGAATTTCTTTATTGAAAGAGTTATCAGGCATTGGAATGAACTGCCCAGGGTAGTGGTGGAGTCACCATTCATGGAGGTGTTCAAGAGATGACTGGACATGGCACTTAGTGCAATGGTTTAGTGGACAATGGTAGTGTTTGGTGAAAAGTTAGACTTGATGATCTTGGAGGTCTTTTCCAACCTAAATGATTCTATGAACACTGGAGATGGACACAAGCATTTATCAAACAAGAAGAAGCAGACCTGTGCTTAGGACACAATACCTGTCTTTTGCAGGCTGAGCTTCTGGCTATTTAAGTTGCACTAGAGGGTATTACTCCCCATTTTGACTGTCCCTTGGTGCCTTATGAAGACAGTCCAGAAGGTAACAAAACACAGTTTCTCCCACCCCTCCTCCAAATCTCTGACAAGGTCCTTTATGATTCATTGTGCTGTGCTTCAGCACAGGTCACAGCTGTGAGGTCACAGGCTGAGTCCGTACACGAAAAAGCCAGGAATATTAATTTTACTGCACAAGAAACTCAAGGCCCAGCGTGTTTTATCATCAGTCACTATTGGTTCTTGTCTACACCAGAGCTTTAAAGAAACTTAACAACAAACAAGACATGATGTAGGATGAGTTCCTGGTCCCTGAGTGAAATAAAAGATTTCGGGCAAGTTAAAAGACTTCAAGGGAATATGTTGTATCCCTGAGAAACCACTTGCAAAGGGACTTCTGTAGCTGTCCCCAGTTTGTCTGGAGAAGTGTTTTTGGCAGAAAGATAGGACGTATTCAGAGAAAAACAGTGGGCTTAAGGATATGGCAATGACAACTGTATTTGCTAACCAACAATTTCAAACATATTTTGATGCCAATATTGTTGAATGCTGCCCAAACCAAGGCATTCTGAGGATCAAAAGTGTCCATGACAAACAATATTAGTGTAAGTACTCAATGCCTGTGCAAATTGGAGTATTTTTCAGCAACTGGATACCTAAATATAGATTTAAATACACATGCATAGAAAAGCTCAGCAGTCTACATTTATGTAGAACCTAATTCTGCCACTCTTAACGATGAGCAGTAGTAGCTGAATACAGGAGTTATCTTATTATAATTTTTGCTTTCAGTATGAATTATACTCTTAGGATCAGGTCCAAAGATATTACAACCAAAATATCAACAAATATTTATTACAGCAGAAGAGCATACAGAGAAGCATCTAAATCTTCTTGTGTATTTGTAAATGTACATGTAAGGTAAATGAAAATAAACATAATCCAAGCCCAAAGGCAAAACTGGCATTTTTTTTGATACAACAAAAGTAATGACTAACAAGTCTCTACTCTGGTCTTTTATTTCTAGAGCATATATTTCTGAAAGCTTGGCATTACTGAATTGCTCACAAAACACTGAAAAACAGAACTTACCAAGGAACAGTTTGCTGGAGTGAGTTTGGGTTTTTTCCTTTCTTTTCTATATTACTGATGAAATGAGCCTGCATCAATGACCCCACTATCTTGTAATCCTGGATGTGTTACCAGGCAACCATTATATGCAGCAGCACCTGGCCTGTACCCCTCTAAAAATAACCCAAACCTCCCAAATCCTTTCACTCCATGCACTAATGAAAGTGGCATTTTTCTACTGCTAAATGCTTACTCAGATACTATCCTTTAAAAATTCAGTGCTAAAATGCAAGTTATCCTTTCCTGAAGGAATGTGATCAGTTAACAGGCTCTAACTGCATATACTTATATTTTCATTCAACCATATACTTCAAATAATGCTATAGTTGGAAACAAAAGTAAATTATTTAAAAGCTAAAAACAATGTCAACAAATATAGCATGAGTCAAAAATGTATGAGCTCTGGATGACTATACCAAAAGATTTATCACAAGCCAAACATACTTTTGTATCTTCAGTGTTATACATCTCTGAAACAATAAATTAGAATCATAGAATCATAGAATGATTTGGCTTAGAAGGAACCTTAAAGATCATCTACTTCCAAATCCTGCATTGTGGGCAGATATACCTCCCATTAGACCAGGTTGCTCAGAGCCCCATCCACCCTGGCCTTGAACAGTTCCAGGGATGGGGCACCCACAACTTCTCTAGGCAACCCATTCCAGGATCTCACCACCCTCACAGTGAAGGATTTCTTCCTAATCCTTCCTAATCCTTAATATCTAATCCAAATGTGCCCTCTTTCAGTTTAAAGCCATTCCTCCTTGTTCTATCCCTCCATGCCCCTGTAAAAAGTCCCTCTCCAGTTCTCTTATAGGCCTCCTTTAGGTACTGGAAGGCTGCAATGAGGTCTCCCTGGGGCCCTCCCTTCTCCAGGTTGAACAGCCTCAACTGTCTCAGCCTGTCTTCATAGGAGAGGTGCTCCAGCCCTCTGATCATTCTGGTGGCTAAAATTTTTATGTGGGTTTTCTGAGCTATCACCAAAAGATCCATATTTAGCATTTATATGATGACAAAATAACAGAGTAATGTTTTCTGTACGTTTTCTTAAGGCAGATGTCATGTACTGATGAACTGAATTTAGTGGATCAAGCCCAAGATTAAGCTAAAGAAAACTAGTGTAACTAGTGATGCCAGAAGAAATATCAACTAATGGTAGTCAACATCCTTTATGCCAGTGCAGGGAGTCTTATATACAAGGAGAACTTTCCAACAAAATTAAAGTCCTGAAGTTAATCACACATCATCTTAAGTTTCTACAGATAAGCTGTAACATTCAATGCAGAGGACACAAAACCCATTCCATCTGGGCTTGACTGTGAGACTTTATCCAGACTGGAAGATGAGATGTAAGAGACTTCTGTGTACACTGTCCATCAAAACCTGAAACCACAGCAGCTACCAGCACAGTCTCTCTGCTGGATTCACAGCTAGTGATAAATCCAGCACAAGCAGAGAGACTGCCACCTTTGCTGAGCAAAAAAAATCATAAGAGCAGAGCAACACTGCTGTGCATCATGTCTTTTGGACTCTGAGCTGAACTTTTTCCATGGAAGAGTTTCTAGTTTCTGTTCCACTAGGAACTCTTTACCATCTTAATTTAGGATTAGCAACCAGAAGTTTCTAAATTATATATGAATACAGATTTGCATGGACTTCTGCAAACCTGAGCAGAGTGTCTTATCACACCACAGAATGGTCTCACTGCTTGATCAGTCACTCCTCTTGATTCTCCCCACAGCCAGTACCTGAAAGTGTTGGTGGAATTTTACAAAGCCAGAGAAACTCAAAGCAACAAATATCCAGCAGCAGCAGCTGAACTCCAGAGCAAGGAATAGCAATGCAATAAGCAGAGTACAGGTTTAACAAAAATCTTCAAGAGAGATAGCAATGATACTTCAGAGGCAGGTAAACATGTCAGTGGAATGGTAAGAGGGAGCTAAAAAAATGACAGTGTACACTTGGAAGCCAATCTGCTTCACGTTAAGTTTAAACTCCAGGGTAGACTATGCAACAAAGAACAAAATTCTTGTTCTCTGAAGAAATTACATAGAAAAAAACCAAGAGGAATCACTAGGCACTCAAATCTCCCACTTTTTTCCCTGGTCAGTATTGTCCCATTTTTTTTCCCTTGTTAGCACATCTGTTAAGTGGACAGGCTCCTCAGGAGTTTTGACTCCAAGAACCTGGCATCTGGAAAAACACTGCATCCACTGTGTAGTACAGGAAGTGGAAAAAACGAAAAGTGACAAAATATATTTTCTTTAGAACAAAAACCCCTAAACCCCTAAAAACATATTTAAAATGAGTATTTTTTCACCAATTTCCTCATATGCGATTTGTAGTCACTGAGCTCAGTGACAGCTCCTGATTCTTTTTAAATGACTAAATGATCCCACGAAGGACCTTTCTGCTCTAATTTTCTATGAATCTGTGACAATATTACAGGTGGCTAGCAAAGTCAGTTCTAAGCATTTTGGTTAGATTTCTCAAAATGTCTTCCGTCAAGCCATTCTGTCCTGAATGTCGTGGGTTTACCAGCCCCTCTGGGCTGGGATAGTCAGGTCCAGGTGGATTTCTGGAGAAAAAACCAATCAAAAGTTTTAGTAACACCTCTACTAATGACATATTTAAGAAAA
>VYXB01005622.1:419487-452049 GCA_013397135.1 Pachyramphus minor
CTGTATAAAACCTCTCTCAACTTATAGTAATTGTGTGGAGGGGGGAGTTTGAAAAAAATTAGTCCCTGGTAAACTCACGACACTGACTTTTTAGATAAGAAGTCATTGAAATTACAGAATGATGAAGGCAACAGCAGGGAGATGTGTTCCTGAGGCATTTTATATATGGTAATACCTCCCTAAAAATTTGAGTTAACGTATGCCAATTGTTATTTACACAACCTTTTATAAGAGAGTTTTTTAATTGGCTAACAGGAATACATTCATGAGATATAATTGAGACAATGGCAGAATTCTTCACAGTGACATTTTAACCTATGATGAAAGGCAAACCCTTAATTTTAAGTGTCTGGCTGAACTGGAGATATAGAATTATATGAACGAGAGTCTAAAATTGAATTAAGTCCTAATAATAAGAATCTAATATTCATTAAATTTCCATTAATTATCCATTAAATTTCTCAGCGATAATACATAGAAAAATGAAGCATTTACAATGCTTACACAGATTATGCCAGACCACACTAACAGTTATCATACTGTAATTTAAGTAGTATAGCTGAGAGAAGACCTGAGCAATTAGGACAGTGTTGCATTGGGTTGAACTAAACTTTCTTAGCCTGTTACATGTATGTTTTACAGAAAGCACAATTTGATGTTAGTCCCACATAGATAAATAACAAACTATATTCAAGATATATTCAAAATCAAGTACTGCCTTGCTTAGCAAGACATCAACCCAGCCAGTTCTGGAGGCCAGGGCAAAATACATAGTTTCTTGTACCATTGTGTACCACGGTTTGGATTTCCTCCTGAGAAAGGAGGAGTATAGATGATTTCTGTAATGGAAAACCTCTTGTATCCTTCATCAGGGGATCTGATATACTGCCTCTGAGAACAGTAACTGATTTACAGTTCGAAGAAAATAAGTGCATGATATGTAAGAGTCCATGAGTGGCCCATACACACACATACACAAAACATGTGACATGTATCCCTCTTTCCTGATCTATTATCTACCTAATTATTGAGCTGAAGATCATCGGCATTGTGGCAAAAGTATACATTCACTGGCTTAGTAAATCCACCACCTAATTGTAAATGTTTCTCTAATTTGTAAATGGGTAATATTATTTAGACAAACTCAAATACTACACTGTATATATGACATGGCAAAACTGTAATGTAGTTTTGATGACTGAAATGTAGTACTATTTTGTCTCTGTCCAATGTATTAAAAAAGAAATCTACCTGAGAATTTGCTTTACATCACTTTTGCTTCCATGACATCAACTTTTTTTTTTTCCTCTTGAGATTTTTTCTGATGCCAAAATTATTCAGATGGCTTTATATTTAACCATTGAAAAAACGCCTTTGCAGATTGGTGGCAACCTGGATTCTTTTTTCCTTCTTATTTATTATCACCAGTGCTAGTTAAATTCCATTTTTTGATAAATTTCAGTCACTCTCCCTTATTAAGCCTCAATAGTTCCATCTTATGCAATCAACTCTTCTGTTCATGGTAAATGACAAAGAGAAGAAACCACTTCTCTCTCTTGTTTGAATCAACTTTGAATATTTCTTGGGAATTACTATGTATATAGATACCAAACTCTTCCAAAAGCATTAGCTACAGTCTGACTCTCTAGACTTCAGCACAAAATCCTCTGATAAATAGGTGTTAAGAGTTTCCAGTCAACTTGCAGTACTTAGAACAAATAGTGTAAATTGTAAAAAGCATACAAATGGAATCCTCTAAATCACTGTGAGCGCTATGGAAGACTGCAGATAAATTTTAAATAAATGCTATTATACAGTAAACCTACTGATGTCCCTCACACAGAATTTCCACTTTGTTTCTGTGATATGTATTCAAATGAAAAACTTTCAACATTCATGCCACTGTGTCTAGGACACATAGGTAAACACCTTTTCTTATCTTCTGCCAAATAAAATGTCTTAGTTTTTATAACCCTATATAATACATTATGTGAGAGACATATAGATAATTTTGTTTATGAAATCGTAATATGGTTAGTAAGAGAAGTTAATTAATCAAATATAAGTCTTTTAGCTTGTGCATATAGTTTTTGCAATTTGTAATGTAATAAGGGCTGTTTTGTTAGGAGAAATTGAGTAAGGCCTTGTAGCTACACTCAGTTAGTAATTTGTAACAACCTGGTAATGCCAGATGTGTAAAGACCTATTAATACATAATAAGAGTTGCTTTGTTAGAAGGATATGTAAGACTTGGAGTCATGCCTTGTGTGATAACTACAGCCATGAAGTATCTAGAAAGTATATAATTCAAGGAGAAAATGCAATCACCAGAAAGATATGACCACCTGGAGAAAGCGGCTGGCATGACAACAAAGGGAGAAGCGACGAGTTAACAAAGAGACTGAAGAAACGAAACGAGGGGAGACCACCACAGAAAAAAAGCTGCAAAAAGTATAAAGCATGGGCTAAAAACCAGGGGGGGTTGCGAGCCTTTGTGGAGCAGGAGACTCCAGGCCGCCCAGCGCGCTGCTTTACTTTTTACTCCAATAAATTTGTCATACCACATAATTGGCTATTTGTGGTTATCCCTACTATAACACATTATGTGTGTTCATTTTGCTTCTTTTTGTCACTGTAAATCCAGTCTTTTTAATGAAGATTTGCTTTCTAGTAAAATACTCAACTGGAGCTTGTTAAACCCAAGGCATGGTTTAACTATGCCCAGAGACCCTGCAAAGACAGGGCAGGTGCTGAGGAGAGACCATGCTAGTTCAGAAGCAACAGCCACACAGAAGTGTCAATACAATGTGTGGCTGTCGCTAAGAAGTTTACATAGGTGTGGAGGCTGAGCTTCTCTCTCTACTAAATGTTCTTGTGTGTTAGGCTATGTTCTAGTGTGGGCATACTCTAAGGAACCTGTTTGCCCTTAGCTAAAAGGCAGTATAGCTCAATTAAACAGAGCCCCCCATAAGGGACAAAAGAATAAAACTCCTCAGATCCACCACAAGTTTTTATAACCCATCACGTAAGTCATCGGCTACCTCCAACAGACTGGTAGTCTGGTATTTGTTAGATGCCCTGTATTCTTCTGAAAGGAGAAATACTAAGAGAGAATGCAAAAATGTGCACTTCTGAAATACCACACAGATACTATGTCACATTTTGCCCTGGAGCAATCCCACTGGTTTTGCTAGCAGGAATTTGGTTCCCCAGGTAGTACTCTCAGGGGCTTTCTAAGGAGACAACACTAAACATATCTGTCTGCTTTCCAGAGATGAGGGAATCTCTGGCAATAAAGCAGCACCCATAAATGGAAAGCCACATCCTCCTTGCTTCCAGGCCCACACTCTTCCTGTGGAGGCACACAGAATCATAAGGTTGAATTTATTAAGGTTAATTGTTCAAAAATAGACATATGACAAACTTATTAATATCTAAAAACCATAACTGTCATGTACAGGAGAAGAAGGGAGAAAAAATAAATAAAGAAAGAGAGGGCAAGGAACTGGGCATAAGGAACAACCAAGTTCAGTATTTCCAAAGGATAATTGAGGGGAAAAAAATGATCCAATTACTGGATCAAAGAACAAAAATTTGAGCAGTAAATTAAAAAGATGGCAAAGAAGTAAAAAATGGCAATGGTGTTAATCATGTGCAGTTACATGAGATAGTATGAACCCGAGTGAGTGAAAATGAATAATGAAGTGGAACAAACTGAGAAGTCCTGCATGCCCCATGGGAGGAACCCAGGGTAAAACATACAAAAGACAGGTTTTAATGTTGAGTTTTTATCTTTTATTGCACAGATGCTGGTTACAAATGTTGGCTTGTCCATATCAAATCGATTAGAAGTGCCTTGCTGATCTATTCCTCTCTAACCTCAGACTACTTAAGCTCGTACTTCAAAATTATTAACTACTGCTACATCCTGACTTCCTCCTCCTGCCAAGGTCCAAGTTAGAACACTTCATTTGGCTTCGGTGTTGCAGAGTTCAAAAAATTGGAATCAGAAATGGGATATTTGCAGACTGGAGATCTGGCACTGGCTGTGCCAGATCTATTTTATTTCTATGTGGCCAAATCTATTGCATTTCTATTCTGAAACAGTCAGATATACAGATGGGACCTACATGTTCTCTGCTATATTAATAGCAGCCATCAATCTTTTTCAGAGCTGTCACAGCATTAAAAGCAGGGAGCATTACACAAAGTAGCATATCAAGAGCCCTTAGAAATGCAGATGAAGAAGTTTAGGACAAACACACAGCTAGAAAATTGCTTTTCACTTTCAGACTCAAATAACTAAATATAATATTTCTAAACAGGCCCAGATTGCCTAACAAACATTCAATTTCAAACCACTATTTCTGAGTTCAAAACATTTCATTAACTGAAATGTTGTCTCCATCAAGTTTGTATTTTCCTCATTCCTCTGGTCTTGTGAAATTATTTATGACTGTCATTAGTCTAAAATTGAATTAAGTCCTAATAATAAATCATGCTTTGAAGCACATGAATGAAGCACACATGGGCTATCATGTAGAGAGTCCTCAATTTGGAATGAAAACTTGCAGTGAATGGAAGTCACATCTAACTGTTCACTGTCAATGTGATTTGCTGTTTATCTGCACAGGTAGTTGAAGAAACTGTGGTGACTTTCCTGAAGAACCCTGGTGTTCTGCTTTTCTTCTGCTACTTTCTCTCTATTGGGTCATGCACCAGCCCTGGACCATGTAAGAATAAACAAACAGACAAACAGGAAAAAACCAAACCCACAAAAAAAGCACAAACAAACTTTTCCCCTGGCCCATTTCTCCTGTTTTTCCAATGAAAAACAGCAGATGTGGAGAAAGTGATTCTATACAATATACCAGCTGTAGATACTGATAAGGAACAAGACAGTTTTAAAAGAAGACACAAGCCGGGAAAACAAGAACGTGAAAGCTCCATGCAGGCAGTTTAGAGTTATTCCTAAACATATGAAATGGACCAGGCTTGATTCAAGCCAGTGCAACAAATTCACACAGAGGAAACATTCCAATGCTTCTCAAAGCCTGGAGATTTGAAGGCCTCGTGTGAGCTATTAAGCATACTAGGATGCACTGGAACTGTGTACAGCCCTGTGGAAGTTGCTGAATACAGATATGTTGACTGTGTCTGGTGCTTTTCTCAGAGGACCCAGAGAGGCCATGGCATGGGTCCTCTGACCTGAGGTGCTGATGCCCTCATCAGGAAGCAGGGCTGGAGGAGCACCCTGTGGAGCAGTTTGAAGGGTTCAGCAGTATCATTCTGACAAACTATGAAAACACATGAGCTTTCCTGATGGTGCCAAAGGGCAACACTTGTGAGAAAATCAGCTTTCTCTGTAGTGTGTTGGAGAATTACTCCTATGCTCTAGCCTGCAGCTTCTTACTGCTCTACCTGAGTGGGATAGGAGAAAAAAATGACAGCCTCTTAGAAAAAGAAAAAAACCCGTGGAGAAATGCATCTACCTGAGACTCCATTCTTTTTTTGGTTGGGTTTTTTGTTTGTTTGTTTGTTTTTTTTTCAGAGGGCCTGTGCTGTTTGCCGTGACTCAGAGAGCACAGTTTGCTCTCTCCAGGATGTCTGCATCCTCCTTATACCCTTCCTTAACAAGGACATCACAGGTATGATGTCTCTCCTCCTTCTCCAGGGTTTTCAGAATGCTCCCTGTCCTTCGCAAAATGGATGTGTAGTCTTGCCCAGTTCCAAACAATAGCACCAAGTGTGGACAGACCCTTGGATTCTTTGAAGTCTTCCTATGGCTGTTGCAAAGCTGCTTTAATTCTTTCCTTTCCTTTATCTCCTTTTAACATGGTGTCCTTTCTGAGAAAGTCAGATAGATAACGGACATCCAGGAAACACTTCCCAAACAAGGCAACTGTAGCAAGATGCTTCCATTTTTGCATTTGTATTCTCACAAAGCTGCGTGAGGGATACCTTGGATTAGGCCAGGGATGGAAATAGGAATATAAGAGGTGTCCTCCTTGGACAGACCAGTGTTCCATCTATTCCTATTTCTGTTTCTGACAGCAGAAACAGGGAAGGTTGTCTAAGAAGAGCATGAGATGCTGACCCCCTTCCTGCAGTTCATTCTAGTGTTACAGTATGAATGTTGGGGTGGCCAACAGGAACAAGAACAAGTGGTGTCATGAGAGAATAAGAAGCTTTATTTTCAAGCAGGCATCAACATTAATACAAAATGTCCAGTAACTGTGTCATTTGTTGATTGGATATTTATTACGTAAAGCACAATAATACCTTTTTCATTGGTGAGTTCTAGTCTAAGAAAGTTTTGCTTTTTAATGAATGTCCAACAGATAGTAACACGGTTACTAATATAATCTACATCCTAAGCTTAACATAAACACAATTAACACACACCTAAATATCTACGTGTCTCTTTGCTCTCTGGGGCATGGTCTCACTCCCCTGCTAATGCAATCTCTGTTGTCATGGAAACGATCTCAGCACTCCCTACATGCCCCTCTATTCTATGGACATAGTCTCAGGCCTTTAAACTCAATATCCTTTGCTAAGGCCTTCGCAGGCCAGCTGCTTAAGCCTAAACCCATAGTTCTAGTGTACACTCCAGGGCACCTTCACATGCTCCTAATCTAAGCAGCAGACAGGCTTAAAGCTACTGTTACCTCGGGGGAATGAGATTCAAGATTGAGAGCAAAGCATCTCTGACCTCAGACAGCTACCTGTCCCAGGGAGCTGGCCACTCAGCCACCCACAACTCACCTTTCCACTGCACCTAGCAGACTTCTGTTTCTGCCTCCATTTGCAGTATTACGCAGAGTTAATCATCCATCAGTGTGGCAAACACAAGTAAGGCTGTATAACAACATAGCCATGTCCCAGTGGTTTCCCAGAGTGGCTGACTGGGAGAGGCACAAGTGAAGAAGGAAACACACTTCTCTAGACACAACCTGGACAGACCTGTGCTATGCTTGCTCTCCAAGCTCCTCTCTGCTCTCAAGTCATATCCAAGTTTTTGATGTAGGCCACACTCACATGTGTAGCTAACCAGCTACCCTGGCTGAGCTGAAGAGTGCTCAAGTAGGCTGCAAAAGGCCACATATGTCTACTACAAGAGCTCACACATCTAAAAGGATTCACTGCTAAGGAGCTAGATGTAGCTTTCCAGTACTTCAACTCTCTGTTGGTATTGGATACATTTGGCATTCACTGGCTGGGTGTTTTCAATCCCTTGAAAAGCAATATCATGTTTCTGACCTCTTGATACGGCCAAAGTGATGTGAGGGAGCAAGGTTGCAGAAAGTGACTTTGGCTGCTGTTACTTACAAACACCTTGATGCCATGCCCTTGTAAAGCTGACTCCAGCATGCTGACTTGTTAGATTGACATAGGAACTTTTTCTTCCCAAAGGACAAGCACAGACACTAGGATTAGTATAGGATTTATTATCCTTGTCTTTCATCTAAAAAAAAGGAACAAAACTTCCTTTTTTGGACAACTGCTTTTTAACATGTCTGTTTTGCTCTATGTCATAACTAATGTGCAACCCTTAAGGCTTACAACAATAGCTGTGTGTAAAACTACTTCTGCTCGTTAAGAGACTGACCTGTGTTCTATTAATATTTATAGATTTAAATTTTTAATACACAACAATTCTGCATTATTGAATAGGTGACTTCCTGCATTTTAACGGTTATGGAGTAGGAGTGGGCTCTTTGTAGTTAACACTGCAATAAATTTTTCATGATTAAATAAAAAGTTCTTACCTCTAAATTCCTGAAACAAAATCCTCTCGGACAACCTGTTGGTGCAATGGGGAATAATTCTCTTAAGACTTATATGAGATTTGTGGCAGATTTTCTTATGGGACTTAGATTTACAACACATAAGGATTTTCTATATCTGGAAGTATTTAATAAGTTTCTTTTTAAAGTTGCTCAATTATTCAAACCCCAAAATTATGTGGAGTTATTTATTAAATTTTGGAAACAACTGGATTCTTGTTTGTAAGACTGACCTTCATGTTTTATTAGATGCATATAGACAAAATAGAGATTAAAAATGTTCAATGGCATCTTGGACTAGGACTGGGATGTAGATTCAGGTTTCCATTCATTTATTTTGAAATGACTTTAATAGCTGCATTGTAAAGAACTTCTGTTTTGAAGAATCATGTGGGATTTCAAGACTGTTGTAAATGTGTGTTTTAAGGTGGCAAAGGTATCAGCAAAAGCAGGTTTAATATAAAAGTGAAGGCATGACAAAGTTTGTTGGCAAAGTTCACTCTAATATTTTTGGATGGTTAAAGCACACAGAGAAAAATCAGATTGAAATCTAAGATCAATCAATCTAAAACTAAAATCAACTTAAAATGATTTACATGGAGGCTGGGGATGGAAAAAGGGTAAGGATGGGAAAGGTAAAGATGAAAAGGAATAAGGGAGACCCTGCTGTTGAGTCACAAGCTTCTGAGTAGACTCCCTTGCCAAACTTAGTCCTAGACTTGACCAACACTGTAAGCCTAAAGGTTTAAACAGCATGTAATCTTAACAGCACTTAACTGGAAGACTAATTAAAAGAATTTCAACAATTAACAAAAGATTCTTCTAGAATTTGCTATGGCAAAACAGTAAGTCACTTATAGGCCTAACTTTCTTACAAATCTAATATTTATGAATTTAAGAGTTATCGAACGTGAGAAAATAATATACGTGAGAAAATAATTGTCACGTATTATTTTATATTCATTCCTGATGGTATTCTCATGTTGACTTCACTGAAAGCAGAATGTTATAATATATAGCAGAACTATAAATGTTCCAACATTTATAGTACATTTCCTACAGCATATTCACACTCACACAGACCTAAAGGAGATTGTACAAGGTATACGTGTAAAAAATTTACCTCTAATTCAGTGAAGTACTCACACTAAATGTCTTTGCATCTTCTCAACAGGCATCAGCCCAGGCTCTGTTGTTGGTGTTTGGTGGAATCCTCCAAATATAGCAAATTTGAGTGTTAGTTCTGACAGGCCCCACTCAGAGGGAGATTGCTGATTGCAGCCCTCTGTGGTCCAGGAGAGCTCAAAGTGTCTCACTTAGGACTGCTGTTTAGAGGGTGACAAGACAGTTGGCTTTAGTCATAGTAATTTTCCATTCTGGATGCAATATGGGTTGGTAACTTTTTTTTTGAACGTTCAATAATGAAAATATTTTTCCATTTGGGTTGCCAGTCAGACAAGAAAAATAAGTTTCCAAGACTGCTGTTTAAAAAAACACAACCTTGTTAGATAGCAGTAGTTCCTGGGAGCAGACAGTGTTTCTGATAAACTCAAGAGGAACTCAGCCCAGGTGCTGTTTGTGCCAGCCGAGGTCTAATAAGCATTTTGGCAACCACAGTGCAGCCTGAGCGTGGGGAAAGGGGCCACGCACCACCACAAGGACCTCACAGGTGTTACATAGAAATATGAATCATTTGAAATAAGATGAAGTCAGGTCATTTCTTAGAAAAAAACCCGTGCATTCAGTCACTACAGTCATTCACATTTTTCTTCTTGATCAATTGAATATTGTCAAGATCTGGTTTGTGTGTTTATGTGGTAATAGCACCTTTAGTGGTGGCAGAACACATCCACAGTAACCAAGAGTTTTTCTGGAATAGCAAACCTGGTTCTTCTTCATCTCCAGGTAGGCCAGGATCTTCACAGTGTCACTACTGATGAGCTGTTATTACATTAAGAATGCTATGTGAATACAGGGATCCCAATCTAGTCTAGTATCATCTAGTATAATTTTCTCAGATTAGCTTTTAATGTAAAATCTGTACTGCATAAGACTTAGTCATGTGAAGGGTTTTAGTCTCATAGATACGAATACAATTTCAATTAGGTTTATTAGGACTATTTTAATGGTGCAATCCTAAACCTGAAACAGCTGCACAAAACCAAAACCTGTTTCCATTATCTGCTTTCTTTTACATCTATTTTTTATTTGTAACTTTTGAGTAGAAAGAAGCCCAGCTCAACTTATATTTTGTTGTAATATAGTTATGCCTGTGAGCCAAGGATTCAGCTGATGGATCTGCCACCATAATTCTTTATTTGCATGATATCATGGCTTTATTTATCCACAATGAATGTAAAGAAAGATGTAGTTCTTGCAATCTGTGCAGAGGAGCAGAGGAATTGGTGTTGCTTTGATAGTATCTCGCACTAGTTGAAGAAATTTCAGTGCATGTAAGTCCTAGGACCTATAATTCAACAATCAGGATTATCAGGAATGGTCAATAATTCATTACAATGTATTCTGAATTTGGATCATGGTACCATCACACAAGGAGCATCACAGAAGATTTCTCCAGTTTTACAGAAGAAATGTTTACTGAGGAATTGGGAAACAGGGCAACTCAAACAGTTTCATTATCCTGTGGTGTATCTACATCCTGGTGACAGTCAGATGAATTTACTTACACACAGTAACTGAAACAGCTAATAAACATTTCATGGCATTCGATGAAAGGGAACGTATTATTTTAGATTCCTTCCTAGTGGTATTCTCATGTTGACTTCACTGAAAGCAACATTTATCAGTAGACAATTGAGAAATTAAATGTGTTGCTAAGGTAAAACAACAATACCACTACTCCAGCTATCCTATACTTAAAGCAATTATAATTACTAATAAAATATTCAGGATGTAATGTTTCGTTTTAAGCTCTGATTTCACAGCCCCTGAAATCCATCCCATCCTGTGAAGCTCAATTTAATTTCATTTTTTATCTTCACTTGCGAATATTTTGTTTTCCCTCTGCACAAGTCAATTTAATAACCTAATCAAAATCAGAGCTTTCTGTATATATGGAATATAATAAATGCATGCCATTTTCCTGAAATTTGTACCGAGCCAGAGTAACACTTCAAGACAGGCACTAGATTTCATATCTGAAATATAAAATAGTAAGATACCCATTCTCATTACACAGTGATATAAAACAAATACTAGGCAATAACATTACTTTCTTGCATCCCCAAAAATGCAAGCTGGCAAGCTCTCCAGGGATGTGATTGTCAGCTGGGGGTACTTACAAATGCAATAATTTCTTTATATATAACTTCTTTGACAACATTGGTAATTCTCACAACTAGGACACAAGAGGGCCTGGTATTTGGACATGGTGTGACATGTGTGGTGATTCACATTGCAAACAGCCACACCAAAGCAGAGCCTTTGGGTGGGTTTAACTTCCATGCCAAGCAAAAGCCAAGTTTTCAGTAGCAGTCGGGAGCTCGTGGCTCCCCCAGTCATGCTATGGGGAGATTTTCAGAAATATTCAGGCACCAGCTCCTCTGAAAAATCTACTTATTGCTTCAGGTGCTGGAAACAGCTTCAGTCTTCTAATAAGCTGTCCCATTTCTCAGCTTCAGGGAAGAGAGGCTCAAAGGTTCTGCCTTACTCTGCCGTTCCTCTGCCATTACTTTCACTTACTCCTTCCCCCACAAGCCTTTGCTGCCTGTGTCTTACTCCTGTCACAGCTTGCTCCTGTTTCAACAGTAAATATGGACTATTTTATTTTGTGGCTGCCCAATAGAGTGGCATTCCCTTCCTGCTAAAACCCTCTGGGCATGACTCTGACACAAGGAATGTCTGTTTGCAAATTACCCTAGCACTGGGAGACAGTGACAGATGATCTTTTACAATATTGGGTGAGGAGGTATTGATGAAAGTAGTTGATCCCATTTTTGAGCAACTGTCTCACCCAGGTAGACAAGTGAAATGAAAAATCTTAGAGTGTCTGCAAAAGCCTATGATTTTTCAGAGACAAGAGAAATTTTTTAGGTTTTTTTTGTTGACCTTTTTGGTTCAACAGGGTTAAGAGATACCATAATATTGTTCATCTGTGGGTTGTGGGTTTTTTTTCTTTTTAAGAGCCTTCCTCTATGCAAATAACTTGTTTGTTTTCTTGTTTTGGTTTTAGATAGACAAGAGACAATTGGATATCATGCAGCTCTTTATTTGTATGAACAGCCTTCAGTGACAGGGCCACTGCTCTGCCAGGTAGGAAATTCTTTGCAGATGAGACAACAGGACCTGTGAGCTTATTGTCTAAGGCGAGGTCTACACATTACATACACAGTTTTCTGCTTTGGAAGAAGCTGTTCTAGTTTTTTTAATGTATGACCACCTATAGGAATCAGCTATTCTTTCATTTGTGGCTTGTTTCCTTAACATTAACACACAACTAAGATTGGAACCCAAACAGTAAGTGATAAAAACATATCACCTTGTAAGTCAGTTTTTAATAATTTCAGACTCACAACTGTAATGTATGTGGTTACCTGAAAATAAATGTTCCATAAAAATGTTTTCATTCCTTGCTGCACTGCATACATGTACTGATAGTATTATGGCTGGTTAGGTGAGGTTATGTCATGCCAATCTATTTCTGAGGGAGCACATAGGCGGATTTCTGCCAATGACATACAAATAGTCATCATCAGAAATTTGCCTATAAATAATGGATTTAGCAACCATGCATGATAAAATGGGGTAATAAAGATGCTGGCCTTGGCAGCTGAATTAGTGATAAAATGGAAAAAGAACTCTGTGTTTCATTCTTAGATCTGAAAAAGCCAAACACGTCTCTGGTATCACCTGGGCAGGGAGCTATGCATCAGAACAGGCTGCTGGGAGGATGCAGCAAAGAGTTTAAATAGATATTTTCAGTCAGAGAATAGAGCAGTTAAGGAGATGGCTGAGAGATTTAAGTATCAGTTCTGCAAAAAATATGAATGTTGGGAAAATGTTTTCACACTCAAACCAAACAAACCAATCAATGCTGACACTGTGCAAGAGGTGTCCCATGCAAGAGATGACCAGTTTCCCAAAATGGTCCATCTCCCTAAGGGTAATTCTGCATTCTCTCTCATTCATAGTGCTTAGTGAGACTTGCTATACTGCTTATGAGACATGCTGTACAGTATTTCCCCATTAACATATCAAAAGATACCATATTTCCCTATTTGTTGTCCAATAAATTTCAATTTACACATTCAATGTAGTGTAAGAAGTCCTTCTTTGGTAAGGTCAGTAACTCCAAAACCAGCCTTCAGAAAACACCTCCCTTAGCCTTACTAAATAACACTGTGCCTCACTGTTGTCCTTGCCAGTAACTCAGACTGCAAACCATCACTTAGATTACCCAAGGCAAACCAGCTCCATCTTTGTGTACAGTCAGTATTTCCCTTTTAGCCTCATCCTTAGGCTCCCCGCTCACAAATATTCTTGATTAGTTGATAACAACTGACAAAAGAAAACATTTTAAGGACTGAAGCATATCTTACCACTTTCATTAAACAAAGTCCTGCTTTTTTTTTATAATTCTCCACCAAGCACCTCTCCCACTGCAGTCCCATAGTTTGAACATTAACATGTAAGGAAGTTGGCCACAAACAAGCACAGCCAGGTCCACATAGAACTGTTAGAATCTATATTTGCTCCTCTCTCCTGCTATTGCCCACCAATGCTTGATGAAACAGACACAACAGACGTGTACAGCAACTGTGCAGCAAGTTTCTCTGGTTTAGTAAATGCAGAGTCAGAGTTTTACTTACCACCCAGTTAACAAAATGTTAAACAGAAAGTTGGGACTTGTGTGTCCCTGAAATCCCTGGTTTTTAGCCACGTTGATAAAAAGATTGAAATGTTGCACAAAGCATAGTTCAAGCTGAGCTTTCCCAGCTGGGACATGGCACAGCTTTCTCATCTCAGAGCTCTGGCTCCAGAGCAAAGCCCGGACTCACCCATTCTGCCACCTGCAATGCTTAAAGCATTAATGCCAGCCCATGCAACCTGCAGACTTCATAAAAACTGAGCACACTGTCAACCCATTCTCCTCGGGAGCAACTGCAGACTTCCACTCACCTCTGCTGAAGAAGGCGACAGGAGATTCCCTGCGTAGGCATCTCCAGGGTCAACGAACTCATCTGGTCATATCTCACATCACTGTCAGGGACATATGCTGGCACCAAATGAAAGCAAAAGCCTTTCCTGATCAGACCAATAAAGTCTGACAATTGTCTTGTGGTGGATGCCAGAGAGATTACGAATATTTTGGCAGAAACGACAGCTTTTTCTAGGTGGGAATCTGCCTACATAGGATTTATGCAAATATTTCCTCACTTGGTCTGTAACCATCCCTTCGCAGCAAAGCAGTTCAGCATTATCGCCAATTCTTTACATAGTTCTGAGTTTAAAATACTACCACTGCCTAAAATAAAAGGAATTTCAATCACAGTGCTCTCTGAAATGAAAGAGGTAGAAGCCAGTTTGACAATTTAAGCTGATAGCTGAGATACTGCCTCTCCAGCATTTTTGGCACCTGGCCTAGAGAGGAAATAACAAGAGGAAGGGAAGGGACAAAGAGAAAGAAGGAATAAAGGAGGATGAGAGTGATCCAGTACATTTAATATAATGACAGAAAGCCCTGGGGGGGACCCTGATTTACACCTACTCAGAACAGGCACTTCAGAGGTAGTAATAATAACAGGTACACAGTTGTACAACTGATAGAGCCACTCAGAGAGAGAATGTGATCAAAAGAATTATATCTTGCATACTAAAAACAATTAAGCCTGCAGGTCAGAAATGTAATGAAGGATAGTAACTGTTGAACCCAAAATTACTACTTTGGCCAGCAGCCAAGGTAAAGAGTGGATCATAAATCTATTTGCAGGCAAGATAAAAGTCAGGTAGGAAACAGGCATTTCTGCATTCACACCTGAAATGAAAGCACCAGTGTGTGAAAATTGGTTAGCCATCCAGGCAGGTATACCAAAGACCTAAACAAAGGTTTCCTGAGCCTTCTGCAGCACCGGATCACGCATACAAGAGAACATTAGCATTGGCAAACCATGTCTTGTGGGTGCAGGTACAAATTCCTGATTTAGGCACTGGAGAGAACTTTGAAAAGCCTCAAAACATTACCTCAAACTGAAGCCGAACTGTGCTCTTAGAAAGAAGTATACTGATTCAGGGAAGGGAGTGTAGGGGTATCAAGTATGCAGAAAGTTACTAAGGCACAAGACTTGTAGGTACTGCTGAGTTGCCTAAGCACCATGTGAATACAGCTGAAAAAAGAACATTGCAAAAGCTGAGGTACATGGGAAGTATATGAAAGCCAGCACACTTCATATCAGTATTTAGCTCACAGTTACATCAAATCTAGCAACACATTATGGAAAATTTAGAATGCCAGGCAGCATTACTGTTCACAACAAGGAGATTTGCCTTAGCATACTTGATATTGCAAGCTCTCCCCTCAGTGCAATCTGCCCTATGGAATCAAATGGGAAAGCAACAAAATATACCCAGGCAAGACCATATTTGCAAATGCATCAAGCAACATGTTTGAAGCTGAGGGAAGTGTTTTGCCACAGAACCCAAACTGACCAATATAAAGAATTATCAATTATCAATAAGTGCAAAATATGTCATTTAGAAAGCTAAGTAAGAATCACTTATGGATTAAACTACTGAGACCAACACATTCAGGGCCAAGATGGCAAACAGGAATCATTTGCAACTGATCTGGAGGATGATGGGGAGGGGCAGAGCCCAGCAGTGGTTCCAGATTTATTTCCCTCTGTTGACATGGACTTCTCATTTCCAATATGCAAGAATTAGAGAGGAAACAGAAGGCACTGAAGAGCCTTTGGCCAAGCTGTAAAGATTGCCAAGCACTAGCTGGGGTCTGGTCTTTCAGTTCTTCGAACAAATGGCAGCAGCTAATGCATCAATTATCTTGGTATTCAGGGCTTTCTTTGTGACCAAGTGGTGATGTGTCCCTTCTGAAACTGAAATGGCCCAAAAGAAACTGGCCTGTGGAAGAAAGGCTCATATGTAATCTCTAAGGAAAGAGGTTTTGCTTCTCAACTACTTTAAATCCCATGTATTCAGATAAGGTGTGCAATAACATAGAAAGACTGTCTTTGAAACCATCAGTTTTCTCCAGAAATGCCCAGGTTTCCCCCTGTGATATCAAACATGCTGCAGTTCCTGTGCAAGTGGTGTGATTGCACTTGATTAACAGCAACACCATGGATAAACACTTGATTCTTCTGGAACAGCCATGGCAGTCTTTGTTCTTCACACTCACATTCTGGGAAATATCTGTTTACGTTGTGGATGCTGGTTAAAAAAGAAATCTGTATGCATGTTATATACCATGCACATCAGTGCCATGACAAAAACCCTTTCAAAATGTAAACTCAGTGAAGGCAAGTGCTCACAGAAACACGCCACACTGCTGCAGGCTGTGGTGTCTCTGCAGACTAGAGCAAGTTATGCCGTTTGCAGTGACTTCCCCCTCTCCATTTGCCATTACTTTGTCTTCTAGTAATTTCTCTATGACATTTTTTTAAGAAGAATTAATCTCCTGAGCACCTTCCCTTGTTTTTACAAATGCAGATCTTCAGATTCAGCTTAAGCAAGCTGTCTGTGTGCCGTGCAGAAGACAGCTGATAAGTTCTGTATCGTTACCATAATCTGAATCACTGCAGACTACTGATCTAATATTTTAATGTAAGCTTCTACACACCTAAAATCAGCAAATCCATTTAGAAATAAAAATTGTTTCAAAGTGCCACCAACTGTTGTTTTTGCAAACTGCAGTTCAAAGAATGTGTTTTCTAAATGCTTCTTCTGGATGTTAGAGCAGTTTCTGGTAAAGCACACAACTTACAAGAACAAGTCTACATTATTCTTTTCCAAAGCTACACAAGCAGTGCATCCCACTAAAATATCTCCCCTGTATCCGGGTTTCAAAGGCAACATAATACTCTAACCAGACACACCTTTTCTGTTGTTTACAAAATAATTTTTTTTCAAATCTGTTTTAATGCTGAAAACACCACACTCCAGTGCTTTGCTTTCACCTCCTCCAGACTTTATTTTCACTTTTCTCAAACTTTGCTTTCTCCAGTTCCCTCCCTGATCCTGCATTTTGATTTCTTCTGATTCAAGCTGAACTTCCCAAAAGAAGAAACTCTTCTATGGTGAAAGTAAGCAAAGAAACGGGATCATAAAGTTTACCAGAAAGGCATAGTGTTACTGATTTCTTGGTGCCATGAACAGGGTAAGTGATCACAGAAGTCTGTCAGTCTGCATTGCACAGTAGTAATACAGCATGAGACAGTCTTCCAGGAGACTGAATGGTTACAACTCCTGGTGAGCTGATCTCCATAAATAGCATCTCTAAATCAATTCTGTTTGCTTGCTGTGATCATATGAAATGCATCAACTATTAAACAAATCAATGTGACCCCAAAGATTCCTTGGCTTGATATTTTATTATTTTGGGGCTATGTGCTGATTAACCATTTAAATAATTTTCTGTGCTAGCATCTGTATTATTTGAATATGCCAGATTGTGAACACAAACCTTTAGATTTCTCCAGTGTTTCACTTGCCAGCAATAATGATAATAAAATTAACAGCCTTCCTGTGCTTTTGTTGATACCATTTAGCTTTTTCCAGAGAGGTCAAAGGAGGTACTTTACAGGTTTGAAATGAAATGTGTTGTGCAAGTTCTGAGTTATTCAGCAATCGACTGGTGGGAGCATTAATCTCAGTGAACAGTAAGTTACTCCAATGTTCTCAGTCCAAATTGATCCAACAGAATGAGACCCCCTTTGAAGTCTGAATTCCTCCACAATTTTTCTTTCAAAACTGCAGCTCTGAACCCCCTGTAGATGTAGTGGGTAATTGGTGCTGATTGATTTCTGAATGTGTAGATGGAAGAACAGGGAGGGGAATGGCGCTGTGACATGAGAGGATACAAAGTTCAAGAACATCATAGGCATGAAGGAGACTTTTCATAAAAGTGAAAGAGTGACTACATAAAAGCCAATGAGGAAGAAAGAATTAAAGATACAGATGAAAGGTGCAACAAGGAGATTGTAGCCTAGAGAAAACTGTTGGTGAGATGGCTGGAGGAGGGAGGAGTTTTCAGCAAAATGACACAGGCTTAAATGGAGGAGATGAAAGAGGGTGCAGAATTGTAGAAGTTCCTAATCACATTGAGAAAAAGTCTGCTCATTTTGCTGATCTGAGAAGGATTCCAGAGCAAGCTATATTGACAAAACAGAAGATGTCTGAGCCATGTGCCAGCTCCTTTTTCTTAAAATAAATTTCAAGAGAAAAAAATTAATAGTTTGATTAAGAAAAGCACCGACTTATGAGCCCCACAATTTTCCTTACAAGAGGAGTTCAGGTTTTTTTAGATTATTTCAAAGATTTGAAGTATTTTCTGACTGTTTCGAATGAACAGAAATATCCAGATCCTCAAAGCTGCCACTGCCTTATTGGTAGCCAGCTTTATCACTGAATTTCCTAGTGTTAGAAAACCAAGAAAAACCAAACCAAACCACACCACCATAAGAAATGCCTTTATTGCCATTCACCATTTTAAAAGTAACTGTGTCATTATGGGCTACATAAATCTCAACTCCAGTGCAATATGACTTCCTACCTTTGGCTGGTCTTACAGGCATAGTTCTGACTACGTAACACCCATGATTGCCATCACCATATAAAAGCATTACATTAAATAAAAAAAAAGGCTGGATTTTGCCACTGGCATTGAAAAAGCAATGGAGAACAGAAAAACAGAATGACAATTGGCAAACAGAACAAAATCTTGAAAATTTGCAGGGTAACATATCAGGTTTCTATGTCCCGCACTATTAAGGTTGTACAGTTTTGTTTCCATTTCCAGTTTAGATCTAAGGAAACCTAATTATGATTCATTAAATGACTCTTCTGGTGTCAACTGAAGTGACAGCAAAAAAATTATATCCTTTTCCTTAATGAGGAGTAAATCTGAATTCTGTAGAGCTGCAGCCAAAGCCTACTGCCCATACTTAACATTGGTTTATAAAAAATACGTCTTTTCTATATTCCTTGTTTTCTAATCAATTGCTTTTTTGTCCTTTCCCCATTTCAAGATGAATACACCTCACCATTCCATTAGCATAGTGTTGAATAGCAGCACTTCCTTTTGTAACAAATTAACATTATTGTACTGTGCAATATGGGTTTGAGTCTCTTTTACATTAGAATCCTTTATACCATTCTGACAAGATAGACATCTTTATGGGGAAAGTCTAATGTATGCTGCAAATGTTTAGTTGCAGAGGCAACAAAGCTAAGGTAGCCTCCCTGGTTTTTTGCTGCTGCAGCAGAGACTGACGTGCACCACCAAATCCTGTCCTTCTCCAGCACAGACTATAATGCTTTTAACAGCATTCATCAGCACAGACCAGGCTCTCCACATGTACTAGTGGCTAAATGTTGACCCCCACATTCCTCTTATCAGAGAGAGATTGTGAGTCTTTTATTCTCACTAATGAGGGCCAAGACAGGGTGAACAGGTTTGGGACTTTGCTGAGACTCCCATATGACAAAAGTGCGTTTTGCACCATACAGTCACATCACCTGTCAGGGAGGTGGTTATCAGAGAGAAGCTGAACTCAAATGTGTTACTTCAAGCTAATTTCCAAGCTCGCCAAAGACTCAAATTTTTTACTTGTCTGCAACAAATGAAACAGTTCTTTACTTCATCACTCCGATTGTTACAAAACCACTTCTGCTGAAGTGGTCAGGAGTCCTTTAAACCCAATATTAATCTCATACTATAAACATCTTCATTGAACATTCCTCATGGCTATTTGAGGAGCAAATAAATATCCTTCTGCTTTTCAGAAAAACGTCTCTGCAATTAAACCTCTTATTAAATCTTTAGATTTGTAAGAGCTGTACTGTCATACAAATACTGTATTAGCATGAAATAAAAGTTAGAAAAGAAGGTACAGAGTGTTCCTGCTAAATGAAAATTCTTATGAAGATCATAGAATCACAAGGCTTGCCTAGGACAGAAAGAATCTTTATCAAATTGTATTGGATAATTACTAGGAACAACAATAATAGTAACAAAACTGTAACAGTTTGCTTTCATACATGCTAAGGCAAAACTTTGCCTTGATCAATAATCTAAGCAGATTCGCTTTAGTCCATGCTTTCTAGCATATTGTATCTCTGCTTTAACTACATTTGGATCAGTGAAAAGCTTGCTGCTTCCTAGTTTCCACTGATCTCTTCCACATTCCTGGCACTCCCTCATATCTTTTACTTCATTAGTGCAATCCTTATTTTCTCTAATTCCTGTGATTTTACAGTAATTTATTCTGAAAAATCAAACAGCAGACTGCCAGAATCAGGTCACTCTTACTTGTTAACATGTGTTGCTGGCCAGTGGTATGACAAAGCAGGATCCAAATCCTGCTGGGATTTTAACACAAATGGTGATTCTCCCTGCTTCTGCTTATATACAATACTTAAAAGGGCAAGTCTATATCTTCATTGCATTGATAGCTAAAGTTACCTTTCCAAAATTCTGTCATCACTATTTATTAATCCCTTGTGATTATGTCCAGAAATCCTGCTGCATTAATGCAAAGAAGTATAGAAATGCTTGGATCCTCTGGAAGTCATCCAGCCTGACATCCTCTGGGGAGCAGACCTGTGTCAGCGCTGGGTCAGGTCAGCCTGTGGTTTTGCTTTGCCAATGCAGCAAAGGTAGATGCAGCTTCTCTTTGAAATTGTCCCCCACCTTGCTTCCATGGATTAGTTTATAAAATGATAGAGTACATCTGCAATTTACCAGTGAGCAGCTAAGCTATATATGTATATTTTAAAATAAAATGTGCAGCTCTGATTTTATATAAGTTCAGGAGGGGTTTTTTTGCCCAAGAAGTAAGACAGCTTAAGAGCTTTACTATTTTCCGGCTAAACCAAACAGTTTTCAAAATGTGTTGTAGGAAACTTCCTGACTGCAATTTCACATTACTTCTTATACTAACCATCATGATCATGAACAATAGACTCTTCCCTTCCTTTTTATGATTGCCTTTCACATATATTTATATATATCACACATACATGTTTACATATATCATATACATAATTCTAGCTATATATAAAGATTTAAATACATACCATATACCTCATATCTATCTATATCTGTATCTTTCAATCTTCTTACACAAACTTTAAGTAACATAAGAGAACAACTTAGGAGAACAACTTAGAAGTGTAGGAAGAACTAATGAGACTGAGAAGTCAAATATCACAAAAAGTAGGAATGGGAATACAGAGACTTGGAGAGAGCAGGCCCACTTAACCAGTAGAGAAAGGTTAAGAATGAAGCTTGATTGCAGGCAATCTTATTGCAGGCTAACAAAAATTATATTGGCAGAAGTCATTTGATGCCAGGTACTCTTTAATTTAACAGACAAAAGCACGGAAGGAGCAATTGTTGAACACCAAAGGCACCCAAGTTCATGTTAAAAAAAAGATGGAAATTTTTACCAGAGGAAGCATTTTACCAGTGGAGTAGACTAAAAAGGGATATGGGAGAATGAGTTGGGGTGGGTCAGCCTTTGAATGTGCGACCTGCTGAAGATCTCTCTCTTCTGTCCCTGAGAATTTTTCTGCTTTTTTTCCAACTATCTCAGCTGGGCTGATAAAATACATGGCTCCTCTGCCTCTTTTATGGCCTGATTCTCACTCCAGTCACAAATTCTTGAGTCAGAGTATGGTTGGTAAAATTCTGTGGCCTGTGGTTATGCTAGAGACTCCTAAAACTCCTTTTGTCTTTAAAAATCTGTTACTTTTTTTTCTGCTTGGAATAGCAGATGCTTAAATTCTTTAACAAGTTTCAAATATTCAAAAAATGCTAACCAGTATGTAAGCAGTGTGGGTGGAATTTAACTGTAAATATACATAGTTACATTATTTAAATAACAGTCAGGTTTAGTCCTTATTTTGTCAAAATCATTTGCTGTTAATTTTCTGTATTACCACATTTCTGGCTTTTAGAGTAACCCACACAAACTTTTCCTACAGAGATGCATCCATTTGCAAATCACCTCCATCTGAATATTGTATAATTTAGTGAAGCCACTGCTTGTATAAGCCACTATTATCAAGACGCAAAGACTGAAATTATCTAAAACTGTTGAATAAATATTCTTAAATTTCTCTATTGCTTTCCTTCATCTGGCTGTGCCCACCAAGTGTTCTTTAAATTACAGAAAGTAAAATATTGCCCTTTAGCTTCAAATATATCAAAATGTAGAAACTTCACCAAAAGAGCCCTAAAACATTTTCATCCAGTCCTCCCGTTCAAGGTCACATTAAACATGCTTATGATTAAACATGCAAGTCATTTGTTTCTTCATTTCTCTGGTCTTTTGCAAATCTGATAAGCAATTCATTGGAAACTGCTGATACATCAGTGGAAGTCAGAGGAGTTGAAAACAGTTAACAGTTGGACTCCATGATATTAACAGCCTTTTCCAGCCTAAATGACTCTTTGATAAGCAGCAGTCTGACCCTTTTAAATGAAAGCAGAATTGAGTACAGAAAAGGGAGGGAGGTACTAAGAAGACAGTAAATGATTTTAAAGTATAACTAAAACCTCCAAAGCAAGCTTAAAGGGCTCCCTTCACAAAGGAAAGGAAGATAGGTAAACATGCTCTAATAATTTTCGGGTAACAAATCCAAGAAATGGAGTGCACACAACCGTCAGCTTCCAGAAATACCTTTCCTCATGCTGTTTTAGTCAGATAATATTAGGCTGCCATCAACTGACTGACCCACGTTTCATGGCTCCTCAGAGGATGATGTCCCAGAGGACTTTGTGTACTTACTGGCAATCAAAATGTCAAAGACTGAACAATGCTACCAAAAAGATTTTATGAAATGCTTTTTGAAAAGGGAACTACTGAACTCTTGCAGGTTTCTTTGAGAACATGAAACTAAAAATTCTTTTTTGGGGAGGAATTTACAAAGTGTCCTTGATGTAGGAAGTGAGAGTACTGCTTATCAGGTCTTATCAGATTCGTATTGAATCATGTAAAAGAGCAATATACATTACTGGATTTATCCAAAGGCCATTGATAGGCAGCACAGCGGAAGACAACAGTAAATTAACACCTAATATTACACATACTACTAAGCCAACAAGAAAGTCTGCTGAGGTAAGAAATTTACCACAGTGAAAGAGATCTCCTAGAATAAATGCCAATAGTTTCCCTACAGCCAGAGGAAAGAGGAAGAGTCCTGGAAAGTCACTGATATAAGAGGTCCCATCTGCAATGACCAGGTGGCTAAAGTTTTTATTCTAAGTGTGTACACTTTAGGCAGAGGTTAGGCAGGATCATTTAAGAAGAACCCCCCCAATTCTTATAACCAAACTTTAAGCAAGACTGTCCTTTGGGGAGACTGGAGATCTTGATCTTCAAGGGCAGATAAGGAGCAGATGCAGAAGGGAAAAGGTAATCATGTTCTCTACTTCTCAAACCCCCAGTCTTTCAGAATATAATTTCTAGCAGGTTTGGGTTTTTTTCCTCTTTTATCCCTACAGCTCAAAATTCAGAGCTGCAACAGAAGCAAGCAACCACATGCATGTTACATTTTAACAGTCTGCTCTTTTACTTTCTCTTATTTCTGGTTAGTTGCATAAGGAAAATAAGGGGCAGTTCTTATCTTTTAAATATAGCAAAACATATAGCAAAACTGCTTTTCTCAAACAGAAAATTAGGAATGATTATATTTTGTAGATTCTGGTTGATAATATTTTGAACTCTCTTCTGTGCTGATCAGGTCAATTTTCGTAAATCAGTCACATGTTGCTGTATACAGTTTGCATGGCAAGGTTTTGATAGCATAGGGGGTTACAGTGGGGGCTTCTGTAAGAAGGTGTTAGAAGCTTATTCTGTGTCCAACAGAGACAATGCCAGCTGGCTCTGAGACAGACCCGCCACTGGCCAAGTCAGAGCCCAACAGTGATTGCAGCAGTGCCTCTGGAATACCCTACTTAAGAAGGGAATAAAAACAACCTCTTGTACCTGCAACAGTAGCAGAAGAGAGAGTTGAGAATATGTGTAACAATTCTACCTATTTCCAGGTCAGTGAAGAAGGAGGGGGTGGAGGTGCTCCAGGTGCCAGAGCAGAGATTGCAACCTATGGAGGACCACTGTGGAGCAGATAACCAGCTGCAGCCCTGGAGGACCCCATGCTGGAGCAGGTGGATGCAGCCAAAGAAGGCTGTGACCCCATGGGAAGCCCATTCAGCAACAGGCTCCTGGCAGGACCTAGAGAGGGAAGCCCATGCTGGAACAGGTTTGCTGGCAGGACTTGTAACCCTGCAATGGACGCACACTGGAGCAGTCTGTTCCTGAAGGACTGCACCCCATGGAAGGGACCCAGAATGGAGCAGTTCATAAAGAACTGCAGCCCATAGAAAGGACTCACGTTGGAGTCCACACCAGAGCAGGGGAAGAGTGTGAGTAGTCCTCTCCTCAGGAGGTAGCAGGGGCAGAGGCAATGTGTGATGAACAGATTGCAGCCCCCATTCCCTATACCCCTCAGTCATTTAGAGGGAGGAGGCAGAAAAATCAAGAGTGAAGTTATGCCTAGGAAAAAGGGAGGGGTGGTGGGGAGGTTTTTAAAATTTTTTTTTTCTCATTATCCTACTCTGATTTGATTTGCAATAAATTAGACTAATTTCCCAAGCTGAGTCTGTTTTGCCTGTGACAGTAACTGGTAAGTTATCTCTCCTTGCCTTTATCCCTACCCACAAGCATTTCATTGTATTTTCTCTCCCCTGCCCAGCTGAGGAGGAGAGTGATACAGCAGCTTTGGTGGGCACTTGGCCTCCAGCTGCAAAGGGTATGCCTCTTATCATTCTTGGATCTTGACAGTGATTTCTGAACTGTACAGATGAAAAACAACACAAGAGATGTCATTAATAGTTACTATTGACAGAGGAAGATTTTATAGCAAGCCACTCAAAGCGCAGAATCAGGACCTCAAGGCTATTTTCATATTCTACAAGCACTTAAAGCAAATACAAAGTCTCTGCTCTAAAGAATTGCAGTCTAAGATTAACACTGGTAGAGGGACACTAGTTGGAAAACATCAGCAAACAAAATACTACCAGGAAGATTAACAGGTAGCAGTCATAGTTTCAGAAATAGTCTGACTCTTGTAAAGTGTGTTTTGTAGGCATCACAGCAAGGGAGGATTTTTAAGTAATATAATCAGGGTATCTGTGCCTGCTACAGGAAGCTTGTCGCAAGCCTGAGAAGGCATGAAAATATCAGATTAAAATCAAGTAATACTCTGGGAGGGGCTAGCATGAGAGGCTAGTGGAAGGCAGTAATTAACCTGAATATATGATGATAAATGGATAAACTACCAAAGGCTTTGAAAGAAAATGTGCTTGTTAGTGAGGTATTAATGGAGGAGTGAGATAGGAAAGGACTGTACAAAGAAAGGGTGAAGAGAGAAGAGGGTCATGGCCACAACAGCAGGTATGGAACTGTATATAGCATTTGTGTAAGTATAGTCCAGCTTTCAAGGCCAGGAAAAAGTAACTGAAACATTATAGAAACCAGGATGATAGTTTTAGCTGCTAAACCTCCCTAGCTCCATGCCACTCTTAAGAAGGGGCAACTTGGGCAATAAGATAACTTCACCTTTGTATTTTCTACAATCCCAGACGGGGCTTAGGGTTTTGGAATGTAGAAATCCCCTATGATTTAGTGCTCTGTTTTAAACACAAGAGAATCTGTGGGTCTTGGAGGATGTTCTCCCTCCACCTTCCCAAGGACAGGAGTGTGAGCAGCGTGGAAGAACAGGTCAGGCTCCCATGCAGATGTGTGCCCTCTGCAGGAGCGAGACACAGAGAAGGCAGCTTGGAAGTGAGAGGGAGAAAGTTCATCACTAGGATGAAAAGTCATGAACTAAGGGGATGCAGGGACAGATCTGGGCCAAGTCCAAAGAATGTTCGAGAGTGATGAGAAAGCTAAGGAGGTGAACTGTGCACTTATGTACCTTTGCAGACCTCCTGGAACATAGATATGGAACTATGAGGAGAGTAAGGACTGGGGAAGGGATACAGCAAGATCTTCCCAAGGAAAGAAAGGGAAACCCATGAAATTCACAACTGAAATATAACAGTTATGAATTAAAATTATCTTATTCTGCTTCCACAAACACAGATATGACCATCTGGCGAAAAAGTCCATATCTCAATTTTTTTTAATCCACTAGCATTTTACAGTGTACACCCAGAAGCCAACGTATTTTTAAGATCACCTGAAAACCTCTATCTGGGCATGTTCTACCTGACATCTGAATCCTTTAAGACTGACTTCTTCCTGCCATCATCATAATCATGGCTTGGCTTTGCGAATGAAGATTTCGAAGGGCTCTACCCACGCTTGCTAGACTTCTTCCTGTAATGAAAAGTAAAACATACCTTTCTAAACAGAGATCACATCTATGTTTTACAGCTAAGTATTCCCTTCTCCAATAAACATCCTTATACCCAAGATATCAAGACATACACTTTCACAAGCTTCTAGTAGACTTGTCAGTTAAACAATCTTTGGATAATGAAAAGATTGGGAAATAAGAAAAGAAATACTAAAATATTGACAATTGCCATACTTCGGTGGCATTGGCTACAGCTACCCTAAATCATTGGGTCAGTTCTGATCTAGGCTGCTGATTCTGGCTCTGTAGTTCTACTTGGTTACTTTGAGAAATGTCACACGAGACACATTCTGCTTCGAAGCAGTGGGACATACAACTGCCTTGTGTTTGGCAGAAGCTTAAAGTCTCACAATTTTATTTACCTGCATTTTCAGGGCCTTTTGATTCTTCAGAGTCTTTGTTTTCTTCCCCAAAGAGCTACACATAGAGCACTGGTGGATACTGATGGCCTATGCCAACTCGATTATTCTTTAGTAGAGTGGATTTCACACTTAGCAACATCTAGACAGACACTTTCATAACAGCCTCACTCCAAGACCAGATTATGTTTGATTTAGTTGGTTTACAGAAATTGTCCCTTGTCATCAGAATAAGATCTTCAACTGTGCACTGCTTTGTAAAGTGCTGCTGAGAATAACTGTACGATCTCAAATCCCTCAAAGGACTTCCTGACCTTGCAAAGCTGTGGTATTTGCATGATGCCATGGCCACTCACTTCTGCTTTAGTCTTCCTGCCCAATTCTGCTGATGAAAGTAGGCCTACAAGACCTTTGTGGCTTTCAAAATTGCTTCTGTTCCTGAATTTCTACATATTTTACGAAGTATCTCTATCTAAGCCTCTTGCTAAGCAGGCCAGACAATTAAATTTTGCAACTAAGTCTTATACTGCAAAAGAAACTGTCAACTAGTAAACATCCTTAAAGGACTCAAATTAATGGATGATGCATTTTATTAAATTAGCAGCCCAAATCTGCATGCCAGCAAAAGCTCCTAGCTTCTGATTACCTCCGGGAACAAAGACTCTAGTCTTATAAATAGTGGCAGTGGGCTTAGCATATGTTACCTTCTTTCCTAGATAAATATTAATTAGCCATGCAGAAGAACCAGACCTTTAGTAGGAAGAAATCTTTGTAACTTCCCTTAAATCAATGTTGACATGCTGATTTCACATGGAAAAGACTTGGTTCCTAATCTTCATCGATTTTACTTCTTTACAGTGATTCACTGCATTGCAAAAGTTTCCAGCAAGCTTTGTGCAGTAGTAGCTTGTTGCTTTAAAATGTTTTCAGACTTTTTTTTTAAACACAAAATGCAGTGTTTTGTTTCTGAAAACTTGATAGTTGGAACCCCCTTGAAATCAACCCCGGATCTTGAAAGAAGACCCTTGCAGATTTCATCCTCTAAAGCAGACAAAGATTTGAAAATACTGAAGCGGGACAAAGCTTTAAACCTGATATAGGCCCATATCTGAAAGGGAAGGATTTATCTTCTGGCAGATCTGAGTACAGAATATGAGGCCTTTTTTCATTTGAATCCCTACAGAGTCTAAATGCAGTGTCCTTTGCCTCCATGGTGAACAGGTGCTAAAGGTTATACCACTGACATTTAGTCCTGGTAGACAGCTGTACCTTTTTGTCATACTGTCATGGCTATTCCCTACAGGTCATTCCCCAATGGATCTGCATACATTTTATAACAGATATGGGTGGGTCATAATCCACCCATATTGTGGCAGGTAGGTTAAAATCCTTTCAGGTACGTAACTTCAGTTAGCCTGAACTGGAGGGATGATTATGGAGCCAGATCCTATGGCAGAAACACAGGCATTTGAACTGATTTTAGTGTGAATTAGAGGCTCCAGGAGCCTCAGACAGAAACCACAAAAACAAGAAGCCAAGAGCCCTTTTCACACAGTCAGTCAATTTGTAATAAGGCATAAGAATTATGGGCAGTGTGGAAGGAGAGGAAATGGGGCAGTATCGACACAGATTTCTGTGGAGTATCTCCATGAACATTGTTAAAGAGCAAATGCCACATAGATGAATGAGGACAGTCACCATCTTCAAATTCTGCTTCCATGAACTGAAATGTGTGAGGATGGGTGCAGTGTCTGGAGATAAAATCCTAGAGACAGGTTAAGGGAGGACTGGATGGTTGGCCTCAGTTGCCTAGTTAGGGTTATTGAATGCTGTTTGGAGGATATTTGAGTACATTTTTCAGTAACTGACCAGTATGGGTTTAGAAACTCAGTGTATATTTGTGCCTATTGAGCCCATATGTTTCTTTTTCTGGGTCCTTAGAGCAAAAAATCAAAACTAAGCCCAGCTGTTCCTTATAATTAAATTTCAGTAACTCAAGCTGGGTGATTTTATTTTGACTAGTGACTTAAAAGTGATGGCATTTAAATGGCCTTAGCTGTATTTCAAAATTAACATTGAGAAACTTCACACATAAATTAGTGTTATTTGTGTGTTGGCAAACTTAACAAAATACCACTGTGTTGATTTACATAGTGAAGGTTATCTTTGCTAACAGAAGGGCTCAGAATTTCATTATTTAAAATATGAGAATGAATCTCATCACAAGTGCAGGAGGCTACAGATGTCATTACGCACAACTTACCACCTGAGTCAAGAGCAGAGGTGAGGTTTATATTGTGCACTGAGCCCCGTGTGCAAATATAACAAAACCCACACAGCATCATCTGTGGCCAGGATAGATTTAACTCTATGATGAGGACTTTTCTTTCTGGTACTTGGGTTTGTTTCTAAGTGTCTGTCTTCTCTAATTTATTTATAAGACATTTATGCCATACATGGGCAGTTTTTGAAGCAGTAAAACAGTAATAGGCTCAGTTTTCATTGCTGTTTCTATATTTGGGTATTTTAGTACATCAAAATCTGGATATAAGAAGTATTAACAGTCTTATGCCAGCAGAAAGAAATTAATTTTATGCCTGCCTCTGCACAGAAGCCAAAAGCTTCAGGAAATAGGATCTCTTCTCATAAGCATCTTTTCAGATCCAGTTAGGAGAGAGGAAAATAAACAATGAAATGCAAGCTTCCAGGTGCCAGCACAACAGTGTGATATGATCATTCATGTGGTAATACATATGACTTACAATATGTGTCTGACTAGCACTCCAAGACTCCCAATTCTTATTGATGATCTAGGTAGAACCTGGTCCTGCTTTCACCAAGCCTTGGCCTGTGGGAGTCAAGCTGTGACAGGGGGCTACGTGCAGCCTGGCAGTGCAGAGAGGAAGAGCAATTTTTTAAAACCTGAGTACCTCTTGTTCTGACACAAATCCTGGGAACCGGCATGCACAGCCTAAAGAAAGCGGCAGTTCCAGTGCTCGGGTGGGGACACGTCTTGTGAAAACCCCTCCAGCAGTGATACGCAGCACTGTTAGGAAGCTGGCTTTACTTTCTTGCTGCAGCTGTTCCTAGCCTAAAACTGAAGCCCTGGAGAGAAGCGTGGGGAATGCTTACTGCCCAGGAAGACCAGGTGGGAAGCCAGGTGAAGCTGCCACAGTGAGACTTGGCATGCCCTGGGTGAACATTTTGCTCACCGCTTGCAGCAGTTCTACACAAATAAATAAGAAACCAGTGAGCACAAGAAAAAACAAATGAGTGATGAAAAAAGCATCTTCTTGGCAAAACAAAGAGAGAAGCAATGAATGATGATTACTGCTGAATAATAACCCAGAATTAATGGAGAAGGGCAACAGCAAAAGCTGTGCACAGAACACAAATATTTTATCATGAGGATAAACAGTGACATTAGTAGGGTGGCCAAAACTCATCACCCATTCAGATAATACTTGTCTACATTACACAACATGGCCAACAGCAGTGGCTAAAGCTAAAACATTCCCCTTGGAGACTCTATAATTTTATAAGAGCCTTTCCACAAGAGGAAAGTTGTTCCAATACTGAATCAAGGGCTAGGTTTTTCTCTTGTTATTATTGGTGTTTTAAATTTAAATCACTCTCAGATACATAGCCCTATTTGGGAAGAATGTTGAGCTACAGAGGCTCGAGGGCAGTTGCCAACTTAAGCACAACTAAATTAAGCCAGAAATGTCGAGCAGAAGTGAAAGCAATATCACACTGTATTAGAAACCAGGATTATAAAATCTTTGCCTATCAAAGAGATCAGAAGAATGTAGATAGTTCTGTATTATTATTTTTAATGCAGGAAAGCCTAGAGGCTTCAACCAATTACCAGGCACCACAAGGAGGTTGTGCCTGCTTGAACACAAGGAGGCACCACAAATAAAAACATGGAAACAGACCAAACACTCTCCAAAGCCCTTTTGGGAAAACAGAAAGGCTCGCTGACATTTTATCTTCTTGTCAGTTCAGTGAATGTAGGCAAACCTTGACTGCCACACTTTCATTAATCCAAAACAATCCTCCCCTTACCTCACCTCTTGAGAAAGTCTAATTAAAGATCTGGAACTGATTTTACAAAATCTCAAGAACCATCACTGTGTTTTTGATCTCAGGAGGCCTGTGGGTGCTTAGCACATCCCAAGATCAGGGCACCTTGTCCTGTACTGAAACAGGGAGAAGGGGCTGCCTCTGTAGGGCCCTGGCTTTCCCATACTGCTGTGCAGACCTGGCTCTTCTTCAGTTCAGCGCTTCTCTTCCTACAGTTTCTTCACCCTCTGGGCTACAATGGATTCTCTCCAACCTACTTTCGCTGTCTCTCCTTGATCTGCATCCTGTCAGGTGTGCCAGCTCCTCTTGCTCAAGGATGACCAACAGGGCATCACCCTGCCCATAAACTCTATGTTCCAGGCAGAACACTGCAGTGCCTGTCCCTGTGTGGTGCTGAGCATAGCCCAGGAAGAATGCGGCCTCAGAGAAACTGCCTTTCTGTGACAGAGAAAACCAGCCAGAAGCAGATATCCAAGACGGAAGCTCTGAGAGTTTGCAGGGAGCTTAGGCAGGTAACAGCATATGTGAACAAACGTGTGTGCCGACTAAAAAGCTTTGCTTCCTCTTTACTGGCTTTGTCATAGCATCTTTGGGAGATTTACTCGGGCTGGAGCACAGACATTTCACCGAGCTTGGAATTACCCTGACCCAGCAAAAAGCAAGCTCGCACTTCCCTTTGTGTGTAAAAGTTTCCTGCGGCTGCGGAGAACAAACACTGGCAGGAGCTGCGGGACCTGAACAAACGTGTACTCCAGCTGCTCCTCCTGCCCCCGCCTCCCGGCCGCTGAAGAAACCTGCGGGGCGCGTCAGGGCTGCTCAACCGCGGGTGTGCCTTTCCAAGCACACCAGAAAAAAAAAAAAAAGAAATTTAAAAAAAAAAAGGAGGGGCGCTGGGGATAAGAAAGCCAGAGCCCAGAAGGCACAGGATTACTATAAGTGTAAAGCAGGCGTGTGATGCGGTGGGACGCGCACCCGCACAGCAGCGGAACTCGCCGCGCTGCGCAGCCCCTCGCCCGCCGGGCAGAGCGTGGAAACCGAGTTGCCGGCCCGCTCCGGCTGTGCCCCTATCCTGCACTGTCCTGTCGCCCCGGCCCCTCCCGCACGCCCAGCTCCGGCACGGAGCGACACCTGCCTCCCGCCGAGGGACGGGGCGGCGGGCAGTACAGCTCCCGAGAAGCCTGGCATCGCCCAGCCCCGCGGCGTAGAGGACACGGTGCAAGGTGGGATGGGGACAACCGCAGGACCAAGGGCCACCCACAAGCCCCAGGGCCATGGCACCCCGAACTGGGATTGAAGAATAGGGGCTGCCCCCCCTGCTGGGGCGGGGAGCGAGCCCGGGCTCCTCCCGACGCCCGCAGGGACAGGGGCGGGGGACAGCGGTGGGGCGGTGCGCGGAGCTGGGGCGGGCCGAGCACCCCCCGGTCGGACGGCTGGTGGGTGCGGGAGAGAGGGCGGAGGGAGGCGACGGCAGCTCCTCCTCCGCGGGCAGGCGGGCAGCCCGCCCGGCAGCGGCACCGGTTGCTCGGTGCCGGCGGAGCCGCGCCGCCCGCTATATAAGGGGCGGCGGCTGCTCGCCGCTCCCTCACACCGGCCCCTGCCCGCGGCTGCTGGCGCTGGGCGGAGGCCAGGCTCCGGCAGCATGGCCCGCGGCGGGGCGCAATGGGAGGTGGTCTCCCTCTCTGCCTCCCGCGGACCCTCCTCTTCCTTCT
>VYXB01005622.1:452178-466284 GCA_013397135.1 Pachyramphus minor
GCCTGGCTCCCGGTTTGCCCTCCTCCCTCGCCCGTGGGGAGTGAGGCTCCGCGGAGCCCGCTCGGTGCTCCCGGAAGGGCGGGCAAGCGGGCGGGAGGTGGTGCCGGCGCGGGGATGCTGCAGCCCTCCCCCGGCGCCGACGGGGTCCTGCCGGGGTAGCGGCCCCGCCGTGCCGCGCCGAGTCCCGCCGTCTGCGGGGGCGGCGGCCGCGGAAGGATGGAGCCGACCGGCCCCTGCCGGGCGCAGCTGGTGTCCGCCAACGACTCTTACCAAAACTGTAGCGCCGAGGAAGTGATCTACCAAGATGCCACCCCCCTCTCCGGGAAGATCGTGCTCGCCGTCGTCCTGGCGCTGCTTACCCTGGCCACGGTGCTTTCCAACGCCTTTGTCATCGCCACGGTCTACCAGACGAGGAAACTCCACACGCCGGCCAACTATCTGATCGCCTCGTTGGCCGTCACCGACCTCCTCGTCTCCATCCTCGTCATGCCCATCAGCATCGTGTACACTGTGACCGGCAAGTGGAAGCTGGGTCAGATAGTCTGCGATATCTGGCTGTCCTCGGACATCACCTGTTGCACGGCGTCCATCCTGCACCTCTGTGTCATCGCCCTGGACCGCTACTGGGCGATCACCGACGCCGTCGAGTACTCCACGAAACGGACTCCCAAGCGGGCAGCGGGCATGATCGCACTGGTATGGATCTTCTCCATCTGCATCTCCATGCCCCCTTTGTTTTGGCGGCAGGCGAAGGCTGAGGAGGTCTCTCACTGTGTGGTGAACACGGACCACGTCCTCTACACCGTATACTCCACGGTAGGAGCCTTCTACTTCCCCACTCTGCTTCTGATAGCCCTCTACGGGAGGATCTACGTGGAAGCCAGGTCGCGGATTTTGAAGCAGACGCCAAAGAAAGCGGGTAAAAGACTAACGCGGGCTCAGTTAATCACTGACTCCCCGGGGTCGACCTCCTCCGTCACGTCCATAAACTCCAAGGCTCCCGAGGGATCCAGCGAAACGGGCTCCCCCGTGTACATGAACCAGGTGAAGGTGAAGGTCTCGGATGCCCTGCTGGAGAAAAAGAAGCTGACGGCCGCTAGAGAGCGGAAAGCTACAAAGACTTTAGGGATTATTTTAGGAGCCTTCATCGTCTGTTGGCTGCCTTTTTTCATCATCAGCCTGGTGTTGCCTATTTGCAAGGACGCTTGCTGGTTCCACATGGCCATCTTTGACTTTTTCACGTGGCTTGGATATCTCAACTCCCTCATCAACCCCGTCATCTATACTATGTCTAACGAAGACTTCAAACAAGCTTTTCACAAACTCATACGTTTCCGATGCACAGGCTGAGATGTTGAATGCGATGTGTTCTCCGGGGCAGCCCCCATGCACGCCCGCGCCCGGCGCCACAGGTAGGTAGGTCCGCGCTCCGCCGCTCCCTCCCCGGAGAGCCGCGGTGCTCGGGACGGGAAGGGCTGGGGGTGGAGGGAGGCGGGAAAGAGGGGGTGCGACCCCACAAATAGCTGGTGTTTAGACCCTTCGCTAGTGGCGGCGAGCAGCGGGGATGCTGCACGCTCCTGACATTTCACTGTGTGTGTGTGTGTGTGTGTCGCGTATGCCCCCCGCCCCTCAGCTCGCAAGGAGTGACTCAACGGCAATCTGCCTTTTTCTCCATCTATTAAACCAGTCTGCCGCCATTTCGCGTGCCAATGCCTGCGTTTGGGCCAATTAGTGCTAAACGGCACTTGCTTTTCGAGCCCGCAGCGGAGCTCTCCGGAGAGCGCCGGGGCCGGGCCGGTCCCCGCGGCGGCGGCGGCGCTCCCGGTGCCGCCTCCCGGCACCCGGCGGCAGCTGCAGGGGCCGCTGGGCAGCTGGGGTTGCAGCCCCCTTTGGCAAGCAGTCGTGCAGCCCTGGTACCCGTGGCGCGTCGTTTTTGGGGTTTTTAGGTTTTTTGCGAGGAAGGGAGGTAGGACAGGCCCCAGATGAAGGCTGCTGGCGAAGTCGAGCCCCACTTCTTTCCGGCCTCCTGACAGCTCTGTCTGCTCCTGCGGAAGCGTAGCCGTCTGCAGGCAGACGTCCCGAGGGGAAAGCTGCCCCTTAGCCCCCGTGAGAGACCCGTCACTTCAGTGTGTCTCTTCACACGCGCAGGGGCTCTGCCTTTCCGCGCCTCTGACAGCAGTGGCTGCCAGCTCGTCGCTAAACTGGGCGCCAGGTTCTGCAGAATGCATACATGCCTTTATTGTGATACGTTAATAATTCTGCCAATCTTTTGCTTTTTGTCTGCAGAATCAAGTTGCTATTGTAAAGACCCACTGCTTGAAACTTCCCCAAGCCCAGTTGCCAGACTCATGATGCTGCAAAAACGTCAATACATACTGCCACCAAACTGCTCAGCTCTGCGTTTCAGTGTAATGACTCTGGCAGAGATGCTGTTCCAATAGGCACGCAGATCAGTTGCAAAAAAAGAGGGCAGCCTCGAATCAAGGTCTATAATTCATCTGGAATGAAGAAAAAAGTTTGAGAGTAAACTCCATTTATTTTGCAGGCTTAACTTCTTAATTTGTTCTCCGACCGGTTGTAGGGGTGTGCACAAGAGCACAGTTGTCTCTGTCCGTGTTGGTAGCATAGTTGTACTTCTGCACATCTGTAATTTCTTTCTTTCAGTGGAAAGAGTTGCTCCCTTCACTTAGGAGGCCAAGAGGAGAAAAAAGCAGCTTTTAAAATAGGAGCATCGCAGTAAATTCTGTAAATGACTCCTTTAGCTGAACGTGTGAGAAGTGACAGTGTGCAAAAGTTATATTTGTATTTCAAAACAATAGCAAATGCTTTAGAAACAGAAGTTGTAGACCTGTTCAACTGCACTGCATACCTGTAGTCTGTCCTCATAGTTACCTTTATAAAGTAAATACTTCTTGCTTCTACTCCATTACTCAAGAGCAGAAATCAAGAAGTCCAATGACCTTTTCCATAAACCAGCTGGGAATAGAAGTAGCAGTTTGATGTTGTAACCATGTTTTCCATTTTGTGTTGGTTGCACACCCTTACCGCATGAACCACTGCGAAATTTATAATTCTCTAAGTACTTACATTATTAAGTGTATTTTGTAAAGAAGTGAAGCAGTTTGCCCTTTCTGAAGAGCAATTTCACCTGCAAAATAAATACCCATGAATCATGAATTAACTGATGTTAGAAAAATTTCTCGCCTCCCTACTTCCCCCCCGTTTTTTCTTTTTTGTCCCCCCTGCCCTCCGTCCTGGTTGGACCTTAAGACAGGTCTACACATACTCAGCAGAGTTTCAGTATATGATCCACCTGCTGTGATAAAACTGCATTGATTGTTTCTCTTATGTGTAAATGAAAATGAGTATAAACAATAAAACGCTTGACTGTGTTCTCAAGAGTGGTAGCAATTGTGTGGCTGAAAGGAGTATTTATTGGTTTATCTGGTTTCTCAGTATTGACTTTTTGGGTAACACTGATTTGATGAGTCACTCAAGAAAGCAACTGATGAAGGTTGAAATTACAAGCTTCAATCAGAAGTTAATTTTTTAACAGGCAGCTTTACTTTCATTGTAACTAGTACTGTTAGGTGTAGTTCTTAATATTTTCATGTAGTGTCAGGATAAAATTTTTAGGGTTTTTTTTTTTTAATATTTTTCTTACTCCTTTAAGAGCAACCAAAACTTATTTTACCACTTGGTGGATACTGTAAGCAGTGTTCTGTTAAAACTGTATGTATGTATTCTAGCTGTGGGCTGTTACAAGATCTTACATGATTTGTCTACCTACTGTTCTTCAGAGTCATTCAAGTAATAAGGATTTATTTACCTAACTGACTAGTAAAGAACCTAACCCTCTATGCTTCTGAACTGGTCATGGGCAGAAAGAAGGCTGTAAGATACAAATTAAAGCAGTGGAAAATAAGCATTTTCAGTAATTTAAAGAAATATAGAAAACTTGCCTTAAAATTACATACCTCTAAAAAAGAGACCTACTGTGCTTCAAGAAAGTACTTTCTTAAATTATTAAAGACAAATGTAATTAGAGGAATTTTCTAAAACACTATCTTCTTTGATTGAAATGCTTATATTCCTTTGAAGTTTAATTTTTTTTTGCATCTATAGGATGAAAAAAATGAGGATAACATAAAACAGTGCTTAACCTATTCTCATCTGTCATTTTCCAGTCTTGTAGAATGAATTTGGTTTACCCCAAATTCTTTCTAACCAGACTTCTTGTATGTGTAAAAAAAGTGGAAAATGAAACTGTAAAACAAGTATTTTCAGCATTTCCAGAGACTTCAGTCTTCTGTCACTTTTACAAAGTTACGGAACTTGGAGAGCAGGGAGGTTCAGGAGTTGGACTTTGTGTTCCTCACACTGTTGAATATACCTTCATCTTCAGCAATTGGCAGCAAATACTCTCAGTTCCCTGTTGTGATGTAAGCATTTTGCTAAGAAAACTAATTCATCAAGAAATTATCCTTCTAAGTTTATGCTGAGGCTCTGAACTTTGTGCACAAGTAAGCATTTCAGACAGCCATGCTCACTGTTGGGAAGACGGTGTGGAAGCGGTACTGAGTGACTTGGGCCCAGAGAAGAGGAGGCTGAGTGGAGCCCTGCTGAGATACTTGCTTGTTAAAGGCCTTGTGCTAATGGAACAGCAGCATCTTGTTCAGAAAACCATTCCCACAGGGAGATAGGTAGAGTGAGGACATGCATGTGTTTGCAGTGAAAGAGAAGAAATGTAGGGCAAACGTTGCTCAGTTCCAGAAAATATAAATATGTAAAATGTGTTTCAGGATTTACATAGAGCGTTTTAGGGCGGGTAGAGTGTCCCATGTGTGGTTCACTTCTCTGTGACTGGCAGTGTGTCCTGGTTGAACCTAGATTTTAAAAGGTGTTCAGGATGTGGCAGTAAAGTTAAGACTCTCTCTGAAGAGGTGTGAGGATATTGCTGTCGTGCTTCTGTGCTCCCTTGCTGTGCCTGGGCACAGTGCTCTGCCTTTTGAAGTATGGCAGGGGAGGCTGTCCTTTCTGTCCACTTCATGTCTGTCTTCCCATGGAAATGGCTCAGAGGATCCTACCTCTTGGTGATTTTGTCACAGGAACCTCTTCATGACCCTGCAGGTAAACTCTAAAGGTGCTTAAGCTCATGCTTTTTTGAGTCTTTCATTACAGAAGTACCATGCCTTTCTCTTGTGTTTCTCACCTTCAGTTCACACACTCAAATGATGCTTTTAAGACAAATGTCTCTTAGGCACTGAGGTTTGAAGTTGAACAGACATTTGCAAGCCTTGTGCTTCCCACGTTTCATGGTAAGGGATATGTGTGTGATAGTGTTGCTGACTGCAAGTGCTGTGAGGCATATGACAGTTCAACAGTAGCTGCCATTGTGGGAGCAGCTGATTGCAGCCCCAAAGCTGCACCGTTTTCCTAGCATTCCTCAATTCTGTTTAAGAGGCATTCTTCCAGTTAATATAATACAGATGTAGAATATAGAAATTGAGAGGGGAAATCACTTGCAATGAACCTTCATCCAGCTGCGCAGCAGCCTACAAAGGGTTACCTTTTCTGCATGCATAAGGAAAAAAAAAAAAACATGCCGAGGCTCCATAGGGCAAAAGAGATTTCAACTAATTGTCTGCACATTTATACCATATTCACTGCCAGAGCGTCTGAGGAAACTGGCCTGGCCTTCAGCTTCCATCAGGGCCATGTACAGTGGGAATGACTCCATTTGGAGCAGTTGATTTCCAGTTGCTTCTGCCCCTTCCTGCAAAAAGCCAATTTGCCTTCCATTAGCAGAGCACTCCATGCGTTTTCTGATTCAAAGGTGCTGCTCCTGTGTTCTCTTGATCCGTAAGGATTGGATATTGTTTGATCTTTAACTTGAAAATCCAGATCAGTCTAAAGCTCTTCTTTCAGGGAGCAAAGTGAAAAAGACAAGTAGTAGTAACATTGGAGAACAAGCATTGTGATTTGTAGAATCAGCCTTAGCTCAGCAGCTAAGGCTGCGCAGCATGGTTGAGAGCAATTCTGTAGGCAAATGGTAAAATTTGTTTTAAATTGATCTGTAGCAGAGATTGAAGAACAGGTTTCTCCACCAGAGAGCCTGTAGCAAAGAAAGAGGGCAAGGAAATAGTCCAACGTCTTCAAGCTTTGACCAGGGTATAAGGAAAAAACCCCAGAGTTACTACTCTGTGTCTCAGGAGTCCAGTAGATAAGTGAGCAGACAGTTTCAGAGAGAAGAACCATACCCAGAGACATGTAGGAAAATAACAGATGTGTATTTATGCAATAAAGTAGGTACCAACTTCTCTTCATGTGTTGGGAACCTTTTTGTCTTTAGGGGAAGCATACATACATTAGATATATATATCCTTAAAAACCTGCCTACATCAGGACAGAAATGTTAGTGGTTTGTGTTAAGAGTTTTTTTACATTTCAGCATGTCTTAGTACCTAAGACAAAACACAGAAGCAGTTTAAGTGAACTCTCCTACAGCCATGACTCTGACTGATGATGACCTTGAAACATTTAACTGCAGAATAATATAGAAAAGCAAGAAGAAATGAAGCTTGTTAATCAATCACGTATTAAGCTTGAAAAATGTAATATAACAGGCAACTCAATAGGTGAGGTGAAGAGGAGATCCACAGGATATCAAATTTACAATATAGAGATCAAAATCTCTTACTGAGTCATTTTTGAGAGCCAGAGAACGAAAATCTTTGCTGTTCTTTTCAGAGATCACTCCTTGCAGTCATCCTTATAAAGGAACAAGACTTTTTTATTGTCTTTATACAAATAATACTTTGAAGGCTACAAATCAGATGGAGTTCACGGCTGCAGGGCTGTCACTGAGTATGTTCTGTCTTTTAGGCTGAACGGTCGTAGAAAAATAGGAAAGATGGGAACAGGTGATGATTATGTAAAACAACCCCTTTTTGGTATTTCTTTCCTTATCCAGAAACAAGGCAAAAATGAGAACAACAGGAAAAAACACAGTCTGGAAAATTAAGGTATTAATGATGTTACATCAGATTTCGGGAACATGTTTAGGGTAAAATGGGGCAAAAAAAACCCCAAAACATTTCCAGAATTCAAAGATGTTGAAATTAAATTAGAAGTTTCCTTCCATCCACATACCTCAGGCATCCCACTATCCTAATATTAGTTGGATAGTACCATTGCTAAAAATCTTTATATTCCCAAATAATGTTCAAATTAACATTCTTTAATACATTCACATCCACTTTTATATTAAGGCATACACTTCCCAACTTCATTCACTTTCTTCTTGTAGATTTCAAATTTCAATTTGTGCTCTTCCCTACCTGTGTGCTTTGTTTAGAATGTAAATCTCATTTGAAGCGAGCCCTCTAAAACTCGGTCAACATGAGAAACACTGTTTTCAAAAGGAATGTTAGGATCAGTACTTTTAGAACAATTAGTACAAAAGCAAGCAATGTTCCTCTTTCTTGTCTACAGAACAGGACTGTCTTTCCCTGAACTTGATTCCGTGAAAAATCTAAGGTAGATCTGAAGGATGCAGATATGACAGAATCTGCACTATAAACCAGTGCAGACATAGAGAACAGCCAGGTGTTTGGGCAGCAGAAGCAAAGCATCAGTGCTAAGTTTGTATTGGGATGGGTCTCTCTGCCCCACAAGGGACATACCAAAACTCTGCATTTATTTGAATCTAGGAAGATTCTAAGGAGTAGTATATATAGGTGAGAGGTGGTGAAGGAACATGTTTTCTCTGGAGTCCCCACAGGCTGTGCCTCCTGTGGGTGTGTTTGGCCCTGGCTTGGGGCAGCTCTGACGCAGGAGCTGCCTGGCCATGGGTCAGACTACTGTGAGGAGCATGTTAGGGGAGCCAAGCCCAGTAGCCTCGTAGAAGCAAAGCTGCACAGCTCCATGCCCTAGATCCAATCAGTAGTAAGAATTATATACATATGTATATATATATATATATGTGAGATGGATCGTTCCAGCAGCTGGACTAAAACACTGGATCCCAGTTTTTTTCACCTGGACATACGAGCCCCCCATGCTGTAGCCCCGCTCCAGCTGCTGGTACAGGTCTCTGCATATACACACACATGCACACATACATGCATGTGCACATACGCCCACTAAGGATGCCACAGTGGCACACATGCAGGCACACACACGTGCACCTGACTCCCTGGGCACTTCACCCACTCTTCAGCTACTCTGGGTTGATCTTTGCAAGTGATCACACACTCACTCTTGCTGGTCTTGGCAGTTTTTGCACTGCAGACATGCAACTCCTCCCACTTGAGAGCCATTGGCTTTTAGACCTTCAGCCATGCACATGCATGTGAGATAGAGATGCTGAGGTGGGAAGAAACAGAGTTTCAGTAGAAGACGTGCCAGACTGCACTGATCAGGAACAGGGTGCGACCACGCTATGGATATCAACCAGCCCTTCTTTACATAGTCCCTTTTATCCTTTTATCACTCGTTACATCGTTTGTTCCTACACTTGTTCCTCCCCAAATGTTCTTGAGCCATCCCTTTCCCTACCTTTGGTTTCTCAGCAAACATCACACTCTAAATCTCGTGCTATGCCCAAATGCTCTTTCCTTGGCTCTCATAATGCAGCCTATATCCTTAGGTGGTAATTTGCTCCAGTCCTAAAGGTACTCCAGTTGACTCATTGTGATGGGTTTTATGCCTGGATACAGGGACTTGGGTCCCCCAGAAACCACCTGCAATTGTGGCCCTGTGCTCTTCTGGGCATGTAGAGATGGGCCTTTCATGGCCCTTTGACCCCTCCATACTGGGTCTAGGGGGAGTTGAGGGAGGGTATTATTTAGCTTCCCTCAGCTGCCATTGTCTATGTGATCCTTTGTAGGCATGTAGATGAGGTTTTTAGCACACAGCCTAACATTTTATCTCTTTCAGGAAAAAATGAGAAGGGAACTAGCTGGCAGGCGTTGTTCCAGATGTCAGAAGACTAAATGTCTAATTTAATTTGAACTAATTAGGATGTCAGAAACTACCTACCAAAATATAGCAAGAGCATAAAAAAGTGTGTTGTGAAGTCTTCATGCTGATTGAATGTATAGACACCATAGGCAAAGCATGATTATTTAGATGACCACTAAGCAATCTTAGATGACCAGCTCACAAATGAGTATTTCAGAGCTATTCTTTGTTTTGGTACCTTGAAAAATAATGGTCTTTGTGTGTCAGGTCAGAAACAGATTTTTCATATCCCAAGTTTAGATCTTACATATCAAACAGCTAGATCTGAAGTGCCTTTATGCAAGCATTATGTACTTTGATGAATTCCACACTAATGGAAAAGATAATTGAAGGAGTCATCATGATATATTAATCAGTCTCTTTATATATACTTGTGCTTTGGCTAAAATATTAGCAGGACCTACCCTCAGTTTCTTATGAGATTACCAGTAAGGCACTGGACAAGTATTGGTGCCTGGGCAATGTACTGACAAATATGCTTGTGAGCAGTATATTTACATGCAACTAAATCAAGACACCAAGAACTTCCTTGTTTTCAAATAGGTGTAAGAGATAATCTCTTAAGTATGTGATTTGAGGCCTCAAGGAACCTTGGGGAGAGTCTGTGTCCTGCTTTTGGACAACAGCCAAGTATAAGAGACATACAGTATTCATTTTCATTAGAGAGGCTTGGAAAATCAGTGAGCAAAGGCAAGTAATGTTGAGAAGGGCAAAATAATGTAATATGGGGAAAAAAAATTCCACTTACAAATGCACAATGAAAAGACTTCTTTTAGAGACACTGAGGACACTTTGCTGCGAATACAACTGCAGTCAAAAGAGCAAACCAAAGATCGCATGTAGAAGACAAGGCAGAAGGCAGCATTGCTTCACCTTGTGAATTCTTGTATCGTCTACCTTGCATACTATAAGAAGGTGAAACTTTCCTCAGAAATAGTATAGTAGAATAGAAAACATTCAGAAAAACAAGCAGTATTATTAGGGTGTGTCTGAAGCCTCGTTTGGACGCAAGCAATCCTGCACCTTAGCTACCAGAATAGCTGAGATGGTCCTTGAGACTCCTCTTTGTACCGTGCAAGGAGAACTCAACAGCAAAGCGAGAGAAAGCGCATTCAGAGTATAACTACTATTACGGGAAACAACAAATTTCTAAATACAATTCTGCTTGGTCTGATTCCACTGTGCCTGAAAATCCCCAGGGAGCATTTCTGATGCCTTTCTTGGCTCAAATTGTACTGATGAATACTGATTCCCCAGCCCATCCAGCCTTGCTTCTGCATCAGGTGGAGCGGAATTAAGACACTTGACTATTCTGACAGTTTTCAGGCCATGATTCCTCTATTACATGTTAAGTTGCAGCTAAAAATGGACACTGGATGGTACAATAATGATTTCATTTAAAGGAAGCATCACCTCAGGTTTTTCAGGGTGGGCATCCAATGAATAAGGTTTCTGGAGCTGGTAGACGGCTTTGGAAAGTCAGGCCCCTGTTCCTGATGCTCTGGATTATTAAGTGTGTCTCTACATATACACAGGAATAAAATATTTGAAAAAAATCATCATGCAGTTTCCCAGAACTGGATTGTAAGGAGTTGTAAGGAAAGAAGGCTCACACATGCTCCTCTGTATTCTTCGTCAGCTATACACAATTAGAGGGCATTAGCTTTCATTTATGAAGGAAGGATTTTATCTCTTCTGCTTTTAATTAAATTGCAGATTTTCTCACTAGGTCATAAATGGGCACTGCTATAACTCAGCTTCCACAGAAAGAAGTTGAATGTCAACACCCTGTAGGATACTCTTGCCCAACCAGTCTTTAAAATCATGGTTATTTATTTCAATTAAATTAGAGTTACTAGTACTGGGAGTTTTACGTTTTGCCATAGGAACACTGAATTGATTTCTGCCTGAATGACAAGTTTCAGTCACACTTCAGTTACAGTTCACAAAATATTCTGAGAGGTTTACCAGCAGATATAATTGAGTTCCTTTAATCAGGCTTAGGGTAAGATCCTAAAGGGATTCCTCTGGGCTTTTTCCAAGCTGTACATTTACTAGTTCATTTAATAGAAGGAGGTTCTTCACATTCTTTCAACTTCCTTTACATATGTGATTTTTGCTTGAGAATATATGTGGATTAAATCCTGAAACTGGCTGGAGACAATAGTCCTGCTTAAAAGATAAGAATCAAACCCATCATTAAAAAGACAGTAGAAAGAATGATGCAGTCTTTAATGAAACAGCTGTTCATAAACAGAGGAGCACCACTGGGGTTTCTATAGTTGCAGATAGTTTTATAAGAAAAAAAAGTGGGGATTTTTAATGTCTTTAAAATAATCCTGGGTTCTTTTCAGTTGTTTGAAAAGCGAATGGTTTTGAACCTACCTTTTTCAAACTCAGGCTTCATATCCTTCCCTTTCCAAGTGTCTTATGTATTCCTAAAGAAAAAATTATTTACAAAACTTAAAATTATGAGAAAGGAATATCAAAAAGGAGAATCCATATTGACAAGTAGAATGACGTCTTCTCTAAAAGATTGCCTGAATGTGGCAGCAGCTCTTTATCTGCAGGATTTGCATTATTCAACATGAGTACTTCTAAGTCCCAAGGAAAACTTTCAGGGCTAAAAGACTCATTTAGCTAAAAACTTCATATTTTCTGGTGCGCTGTATTAGTAAAGTACAGTTGTTCAGTACTGCTGTAGAGTTCATGTTAGCACATATATATTTCCTTTAATATCTGAGATTACTGCACCTTTACTTTCATGTACAGCATAAAAGGCTGCTGGAGCCAATGGCCCCCATTAGTCACCAAGCATTGCTACTTGGAAGGCTTTTAGACCCCTGACTGCCAGTAGACAGTGATATTACAGCTGTAAATCAGTCAGCTCTCTGTCCAGAAAGCCATGGGCTTTCAAGAGTAAATACAGTCATGTCTTCAATCAGCTGCTCTTGGGCTGTATGTTACATATCTCAGAGGGGCTGACATGGCTGCTCAGACAGGCACCTCACTTCGCTGAGCAGGACTAATGGAGTCCAGCATCTGGTCCACAGAGTCAGGCAGCCCCATGCAAGGCTGGGAAGATCCTATGAGATGCTGGCGGGGGCAGGACTGGGACTGAGGGGGCTGCCCTCCTGCCCCCTGCCATAGCAGCCCATCTTGGGTCAGCAGGGGTGCCTGAGGTGGCTCCCACTGCTTCTGGGGAAGAAGAAGAACCAGCTCCCGTTTCTCAAGAGGCAGTCACAAGGATTTGGAAAAGGACCTGGCAAGCAGCCCAGGAATAAGGAAGGTAGAGAAAAATGCTTTTTTCATTCATTGAGTCAGCATCTGGCAGAGGCGGGGCAGGGGGCCTATCTGAAGGACAGCTGATGTTTAGTACAAACAAGCCTTGTGTTTGAGTGTCTGGACACTTAGTTCACAATGTTATGATCAAAAGAAACAATGGATAGATAGGTATTTTTGTATTGCCTGACTTCTGTGAGTACCTTAACAGTTGACTTTCCCATCCTCACTGCATGTAAGAAGATGCTTAATGAATTTCATTTTCCCTTGAAATGCTGAAATTCAGTGTGAGGCAATCTCTCAACATAACTGCTGAGACCAGCTACCCTAGGGAAAATAATTTTTGTTTTGCTCCCTGTGTTTTTTCACTCTTCACCTTCCCTAGGAGACCCAAGTCTTTGCTAGCCCCAGTGGTTGCCCAGGCTGTATTTTGCAGGGCTCTTCCCCTGCACCAAGGCCTCATCACCCACCACAGCACCCACCTCATCAGCACTGCCCCATGCCGTGGATGCCTTGAGGCCCTATAGCAGTGACTTTCAAGTAGACATGGAAACAGAAGAAAGACTGGGTTCGTTTTGATCTGCTAAGTGTCCCTGAGTAACTCTGTGCCTTAGATCTCCTCTCTTAAGGAAGCCAATGATACCAATCTTCTTCTTTTGGTGAAATAAGCATTATTATCATCCTGTACTTTAAAGAACCTATTTGTGTCAGTCCTAGGAAAGCTGTTTTCTAAAGGAGTATGAATTCATCAGAGTACTCACATGATTTGGCCCTTGGTGTTTCAGAAACAAAAATGATGAGTTGCAGCCTCCCACCCCACCCACAGTTCCAGAAAGTGTGATATAAGATGACAGATTAGATTTTTAATCAGATGATGATGCTTTCTGTTGCGTTCTAGGGCAGACCTAAAGGTTCAGAACCCACAGTGCTCCTTTCAGTTCTTTTCACATCCCTCTTCTCTGTACCTCAAAGCAAGTTCTCTGCCGTGAGCTACCTTTTCCCATGTTTCAGGATGCAATGCAAAATGATGCTGAGAGTAGCTCTGATTTACCTACAACCTGACAGGGAAATAGCAACGTGCAATGATATCAAAACCCAAACCTGAACAGAAATATCTATCTTTAGTGCAGAAAGGGATGGAAAGTTCAGCCAGGCAGAACAGTCCACTACTCATGTAACTTGCAACTCCACAGCAACGCCCCTGATCTTGAGGTGTGAGTATCACATGCTTCTTAGAGCTTCTAAGGTCTGTGCATGTTCTCTGCTACCTTTTTGGATGCTACAGAGCTTTCTTAACTATGTTTTCTCTGTTTTAAGCTCTCAGATCATCCCTTAAGTGTCCCAGGAGCCTGATTTTGAGGAATCACAGAATATGCTGAGCTGGAAGGAACCCACAAGGATCATTGAGCCTAACCTTTAGCCCTGCACAGGACAGTCCCTGAGAGTCACACCATGGGCCTGAGAGTGTAATCTAAATGCTTCTTGAACTCTGTCAGGCTTGGTGCTGTGACCACTTCTCTGGGGAACCTATTCCAGTGCCCACTCACCCTCTGATTGAAGAATGTTTTTCTAATACCCAACCTAAACCTTCTCTGACACAAATTTGGGCCATTCCCTTGGGTCCTGTCACTGGTCACTACAGAGGACCAGGGGATCAGTGTCTGCCCCCCTCTTCACCTCACAAGGAAGTTGTAAAGTACAATGAAGTCTCCCCTCAGTCTCCTCTTCTCCAGGCTGAACAGACTAAGTGAGCTCAGTGGCTCCTCACATGGCTTCCCCTCAAGGCCCTTCACCATCTTC